>QANZ01053264.1:0-42905 GCA_003254925.1 Chamaecrista fasciculata | reverse complement strand
AGCCTGTTGTTGGAACATTTCCTTGAGATGTGTAACCATCTCGTAGGCCCCCATGTTCTCCAAGTTCTTTTGGATCTCGGGAACCATGGCGGCCAACATCAGGCAAGCAACGTCCATAGAGTCACTTTGATGCTTCTAATAAGCATCTCTCTGTGCTCTTGGAGCGTTGGCAGCAGGCTGTGCGGGAATGGGATTTTCCAGGACGTAGAGCTTCCTTTCCTGGGTGAGAACATTTCTCACGTTTCGAAGCCAGTCAAGGAAGTTAGTCCCGGTCAACTTATTCTTCTCAAGGATAGATCGCAGTGACAGTGTTGAACTAGTAGTTGCCATTTGATTCTACAATTAAGATATGAAAGTTTAATTAGTAGGAAAAATATATATATCCACCATTTTATAAAACCCAGTAAAATTTATTATTAGTGGCTAAGACCCATATTTCACCAAAGGTTATAGTCGCGGAGGGCGTGCGTGCTTCCTTAGGTTATTTAGGTAGGTAACTCCTTACCAATCACATCTCATGTGACTCTTAGATCTTTATGGGACTGTATCATCATATGATACTTATTATGGCATGTTTATCCCATCTAATGCCTTGAGGTCCAAATCCGATTTGATAACCCCATTAAGTCACACAATAAAACTTGTGAATGGCTAGGCTTAAAACAACGAGGCCGAAGCCCGACCCCATATCATCAAGGCCCACTGAACACGTGTAGCGGAGGGCTTTCGACGTATTCAATAAACCATGATTTCAACAAGGCATTGTGTTGAATCTCCCATTCACCCGTGTCTCCTCAAGGTCAAGGTAGATACGTGTAGCGGAGGGCTTTCGACGCTCTACGATGAACAAGATTTCGACAGGGTGTTTTATTGATGGCATTAAAACTTAAGATTTTTAAAAGGGTTTGATTTTTAAAAGGTTCCGTTTTAATTTAATTTTAAAACCAATTTTAAAATTAAATGAGTTGTGCCATGTCTTTATTTCCCATGTATCTCATACATATAAACGCATGCACGGATTTTGTATCTCATACAAGACCCCATACTCGTATCATATACGTTGTAGTGTAAAATTAAATTGCATGTTAAAATTCACACCCCTAGGCATACATATAGCCCATTGCATCACATACAAATTCTAAATGCATAAAATATACCGTGTTTAGATATGGCCCATCTACCCTATAACCCTTTCAAGCCAATGAGAGAATTTTTCTAAAAAGAAAAATAAAAATTACATTGTGAAAAACCCCAGTTACATTGAGGTATAACAAAAATGTAAAATTACATCAAGAGTATAGGGAGACGACACGCAGGCCGTATTTACCAAAAACATTAGAGCCATATCCAACACCACATAACACATATGAACACTTCACATAATATCATGTCAAACACGGCATACAACAACACATACCAAAACCAATTTTTAAAATGTGTTCAATTAGGGTTTGTGCAATTTTAACATGCCTTTCTTGAAATTGGGTCTTATATCAATAATTATAAAATTCAAGAATCTCATTCAAGAATTTAAATTATTGCCCCAAAAATTTTAAAATTCATAATTTTAATAAATTTTCAGCCACCCCATAATATTATAATTAAAACATTTTTAACTATAATTATATAGGGATTTCGACTTTGGCCTTAAAATTTCAAGAAAATTTCCAAATCAATCCAATTGATTTTATATGTATCATATACATAAAATTTGCACCTTTTCCATAGATTGAGTTTTTAAACAAAACTTTTCGGTGGATTTTCCTAAAACCAAACATATGATTGAAAGCGGTAAACACACATCATACATCACATGTATAATTCACCAAAACCAGTATTAAATTCAAAAACTAGCGTGGCTCTGATACCACTGTTGGGAAATCACGGCGCGGCGGAAGCGAATAAAAATAAAATTAATTAAACAGGCGCAAAACAACTTGTGATTTCCCTACGGATCCGCTAGCTGAATCTAAACCGGTGAAGGATAAAGTTATACCTCAAGGTTTCAATCGGTCCGGTTGAACGGTGCAATTCGGAGAAGTCCACTTGAAGCGTCCTTCCTCCCCCAGTAATCCACACGAGCAGTTTATTGACACCAAGGTGCTAGCCTTCTGTTCCTTTCTCCAAAAGAACTTGGGAACTCGATCTACGGCTCTTAAAATTCAAGAACAATTCTTGAACTTTAAAAGGATTGTGGCGCAACAAAACAAGAACACCTTTTTGTTTTCTCTCACAAAACCCTAGCTATGGGACAACTCGATTTCTCTCTCACTCTTGGAGAAACTCGAGTTTCTCTCTCTAGGCTTAGGGTATGCGAATTCTCTCTCTTGTCTCACAAAAGAAGAAAGCAAAAATTTCACTAATGTGAAATTAGGGTTAGGCGAATTTCCCTCTTGTCTCACAAAAGGAAATTTGCAAAACTCACTTATGCATTAGCTTAGCCAAAGTCGACTTGCCTAGGTATTTAAAGAGTTGGGGAATTTTGATAATTATAATTACGGAATCCCTAAATTAATGGATTATCAAATTATAAAATTATAAGATTACAATAATATTATAATTTTCGGACTTGAATTCTTAATTAAAATATTACCTTAATATCTTAATTGAATTCAAAATGCAATCTTTGAGAATCAAATTGGAAGATCAAATCTTCCTCCTTGGACCCACAAGAATGCGCCATCCCCTCTCTCCTTTTCTTTGGAATTTTATAAATGAAAAACATTCCTAACTCTTAGGAAGTCAGAACCAACTTATTATCTTCCAAAGATTTTGAATTAAAATATTACCCTAATATCTTTAATTCAAATCTTTTGAATCTTGAAATCTAGATCAAATCTTTGAATTCAAATTCATGACTTTAATGAACAAAACAATTTCATTAATTAAAATCTCGTAAAAGAGGCGCCACCCTCTATCCAATATATCCTAATATTAGTGAATTTAATAAATCAATAATCTCCTAACTTCTAGGAATCTTATTTAATTTATTATTCCCTAATATTATAATTGTAAATAGATTAATCCCATTAACTATTTAACAATTAATATATTTAAACTTGTCCCACAAATTTAAATATCTCAACCGTAGATTTAATTTAAGATAAGACTTTATGTCCCAGACATTTAGCTATGTCTTAAATTGTGTCACCAGAGTGACTCACGAATTAACCCTAATTCGTGTCCCTTTAAGCGGTGTCCAGATCCTGCTCATGTGTGACCCAGCAGGCCCCACGTGAAGTTGGCAGCAAGTCATCCCTATGACTCACAAGTCGAGAGCGGACTCTAGCAAGCCATCACGACTACCCAAAACACGTGAGTTATCGTTCTATCAAAATGATTGATTTAACCTTAGTACCACCTTGTCATAGACCCTATTGTCACACGATATTTTGGTCATGGATAAGGCACGGGAAAGTCATGTTTAATCCAAACTACAACTTTCTTGATTTCCTGAGTAAGTCTCATTTCCTTGTGTGGCCACACATTCCTTGGACAGACTCATCGAGGGCGCCAGTTAAATATCTCTCATCTTTAATGAGGGACAAAATTCCATCTTGGTCAACCACATTCCTCAGCACTGCAATCAACCAAACCCGTACCTAGCCCTTATGGCTACCCTGCTACGGGCAACGTTAGACTAGGCCAAAGTTTGACAACTACAACGCCGGAATAGTCAAGACCTCAGGTCTAAGGCATCATGACAGGCGTACAGGAGAGACTAGCTAATGACTAAACCCATGCAGGACTCTCCGGGTCAGTCTAGCAACTTGTAACCCCTTACTCATTGCACCATGACTCTCGTAAGGCATCTAGTGCATTTATCTCCATACACCGAGGTCATGCTGGTCTTAGTTCATTCTCGCTCCCACGAGAATAATCGACCAGGGACGAATTTAGATTAATTATCTCATAATTAATCAAGGACACTATCATAGTAAACATGCCAATAATATGATAACAACATAATTTATCTCCATAAATTAATCAATCTGTTCAAAACATATACATAAAATGATTGGCCCAAGGGCACAATCTCCAACACTCATACCTCTCTTGCCTAGCCTGTTGCTGGAACATTTCCTTGAGATTCGTGACCATCTCATAAGCCGTCAACATTTCCAAGTTCTTTTGCAACTCTGGAACCATTGTGGCTAGCATCAGGCAAGCAACGTCCACAGAGTCATTGAAGTGCTTCTCGTAAGCAGTTCTTTGAGCTCTTGGAGGGTTGTTGGCAAGCTGTTCAGGGGGAGGGTTTTCTAGGACATAAAACTTCCTTTCTTGGGTTAGAACAATTCTCAAATTACGAAACCAGTCAAGGAAGTTCGTCCCATTCAGCTTATCCTTCTCAAGGATAGATCGCAGTGATAACGTTGAACTTATATTATTTGCCATGATTCTACAATTAAGATATGAAAGTTAATTAGCAAAAAGGTCCACCATTTTATAAAACCCAGAAAAATTATTATTAGTGGCTAAGATCCATATTTCACCAAAGATTACCTTCGCTTGGGCGATGCAACCTTAGGTTATTTAGGTAGATAACTCTTTACCAATCACATCTCATGTGACTCTTAGATCTTTATGGGACTGTATCATCGTATGATACATATTATGGCATGTTTATCCCATCTAATGCCTTGAGGTCCAAATTCGATTTGATAACCCCATTAAGTCACACAATAAAACTTGTGAATGGCCAAACTCAAAATAACGAGGCGAAAGCCCAACCCTATATCATCAGGGCCCACTAAACACGTGTAGCTTGGGCTATCACCGCATCCAATAAACCAAGATTTCAATAAGGCATTGCGTTGAATCTTCCATTCACCCGTGTCTCCTCAAGATAAAAGTAGATACGTGTAGCTTGGGCTATCATCGCTCCACAATGATCAAGATTTTAACAGGGTGTTTTATTGATGGCATTAAAACTTAAGATTTTATAAGGGTTCAATTTTAAATTCAATTTTGGTTCAATTTTAAATCCAATTTTAAAATTAAACGAGTGTGCCAAGTGTTTATCCCCCATGTATCATATACATATAAACACATGCACGAATTTTGTATCTCATACAAAATCCTACGCTCATATCGTATACGTGGTTGTGCGTAAATATATAAAATTGGCATGTTAAAATTGCGACCCCCTAATCATGCATCTAGAGCCAATTTGCATCACATACAAAATTAAACGCATAAAAGGACCGTGTTTGGATATGGCTCATCTACCCTAAATTCCCTCAAGCCAATGAGAGAATTTTCTAAAAAAAAAAAAAGAAAAATTACATTGGGAAACCTCATTTGAACATATGAGGAGAGTGAGATGAGAAAAGAAATTTTACATCCAGAATTTAGGGAGACGACACGCAGGCCGTCATTACCAAAATAAGACCTAGAGCCATATCTAACACCATACTTAAACATACATGAACAATTCATATATATATACTGAATCAACATTCAACAACACACACACACAAAAAAACTTTTTTGATTGTGTTCAATTAGGGTTTGTGCAATTAACATGCCTTTTTTGAAAAATAAGTCTTGCATCAATAATTCAAAATTTCAAGAATCATATTCAAGAAATCGAAATTATTGACCCAAAATTTATAAATTCACAATTTACAATTTTCAGCCAAGACCTAAACTTTTCAAGAAAATTTTTAAATCAATCAAATTGATTACCTTATGTATCAAATACATAAATTTGCACCATTCTTAGATTCGGTTAAAAAAAACGTGTGGTGGAAAAACGTAAGATTTGAGCAAACCGAATGAAAAACGGTAAACATACAAACATACATCAACATGTACATTCACAAAACTAGCATAAACACACAGATAGCGTGGCTTTGATACCACTATTGGAGATTATAGAGCGAGCGCAGCGGAAAAGGTGAAAAATTAAAATTTTCGCAAAAACCTAATAATCTCCACCCAGGATCCACTATTGGTGTTTATACCAGCAAGAAAAGAAGTTTACCTAAATCAAACGGTTGCTTTGAAATTTGCGATTCCGAGAAGTCCACATGTCCGTGTCCTTCCTCTGCCGGTGATCCACACGAACAGTTTGGCAGATACCCAGGTGCTAGCCTTCAACCTCTTCTCCAAGAGATTCCGGGAACTGATCTACAATCTTGAGTTCTCAAGAACACTTCTTGAAAACTCCAAGATTTGGTGGCGCAGAACCAAGAATCAAATTCTTGGACACACAACTCTAGGGTTGTGCGACTTTCTCTCTCTATTTCACACAACTCGCCTAAACACTTAAGTTTTTAGGGTTTTCACAAAACTCTCTTTCACCCACTTGGAATAGGCGAATTTTTCTCTCTCACTTGGACTAGGCGACTTGCTCTCTTTAAATAGGGAGAATCACATTCCTAACTCATGAAAATAGGGAATTATTAATTTTGATTATAAGATTACACTAATATTATAATTCAAAATCAAAAGGCAATTTAAATTTAAATTTCAAGATCAAATCTTGAAAACTAAATCTTGAATGCCGAATTCTCATTGGTTGGAATGAGTCAGGAGGATTTGAATTCTTAATTAAAATATTACACTAATATCTTAAATTAAATTCAAAATGCAAGATCAAATCTTGCACTCCACTCTCCAAGAATGTGCCACCTCCTATTATCCTTTTATAGGAATTTAATAAATAAGATAACAACCCTAACTCTTAGGAAGTTATCATAATCTTATTAATATCCTTAACAAATTGAATTAAAATATTACCCTAATATCTTAATTCAAATTTGAATCTTGAATTCAAAATCAAATCTTGAATTCAAATTTAAATCTTGAATTCAAATTAACATAATCACATTTTATTAATTAGATCCAAGTGAGGCGCCACCCTCATTATCATATCCTTCAATATCAGAGAATTTAATAAATCAATAATCCCCTAACTTTTAGGAGACTTAGCCAATTCATTATTCCCTAATATTTTAAATAAGAATCCAATTGTAAATAGATTAATCAAATTAACTATTTAACAATTAATATATTTAAACTTGTCTAACAAATCTAAATATTACAAATGTAGATTTTATTCAAGACAAGACTTCATGTTCTATGACATTCAACTATGTCTTAAATTTTGTCACTAAAGTGACTCACGAATTAAACCCTAATTCGTGTCCCATTACAGTATCTTGATCCTGCTCATGTGTGACCCAGCAAGCCTCACATGAAGTTGGCAACAAGCCATCTCTATGACTCACAAGTCGAGAGCGGACTCTAGCAAGCCATCACGACTACCCAAAACACGTGAGTTATCGCTTTAACATCAACGAGTTAACCTTAGTACCACCTTGTCATAATCCCTATTGTCCCACGATATTTTGGTCATGGATAAGGCATGGGAAAGTCATCCTTTAATCCAAACCATAACTTTCTCGATTGCTTGAGTTAGTCTCATTTCCCTGTGTGGCCACACATTCCTTGGACAGACTCATCGAGGGGCCCAGTTAAATATCTCTCAACTTAATGAGGGACAAAATTCCTTCTTGGTCAACCACATTCCTCATCACGGCAAACAACTAAACTCGTACCTAGCCTGTATGGCTACCCTGTTACGGGCAACGTTGGACTAGGCCAAAGTTCAGCATCTACAACGCCGGAATAGTCAAGACCTCAGGTCTAAGGGCATCGTGACAGGTGTACAGGAGAGGCTAGCTCATGACTAAACCCATGCAGGACTCTCCGGGTTGGCCCAGCAACTTGTAACCCTTTACATAATTGCACCATGACTCTCGAAAAGCATCTAATGCGTGTATCTCTATACACCGAAGTCATGCTAGTCTTAGTTCATTCACGCTCCCACGTGAATAATCGACAAGGGACAATTTAGAATAATTATCACATAATTAATCAAGAATTGTTATCACAGTAAACATGCTAATAATATGATAACGACATAGTTTATCATTCATAAATCAGTCAAACAATATTTCCATACATATAAAATGATTGGCCCTAGGGCACAATCTCCATCAGTGTTTTCATGCGTCTCTCATGTTTTCCCTCTTTTTATGAGAAAGGAGGATTACTTATCTAATTTAACTTCCTCTAGCTCTAGCTTGCCTTCCACTTGTTACAAGGATAGCAATCTTGACAGGTTTAATGATTCTTGTAACAACCTGGATTTACTTTTAATTTAAATTGTTGGTGTAAACAAAGTATTGTATGATATGTGTTATAAAGTGTTAATTAAATGTTTTAATTGGGATCTTGAGAGTAGAAAATGAAATATAGAGAGTAAAAGGACTAGATAATTATGATAAGATTGAGGGTCAAAGTGTAAATAATAAAGAATTTAGAATTAGTAGAAGGAGAAAGGACTAAATTGCAAAAATTGTAAGTTGTTATATTTCTAAGAAAATGTAAGAGACTGTGTGAAAAAGACTTGGAATTAATCTAGGACATGGAGGGATTGAATTGAAAAGGAAAATAAATTTTATGAGTTTAAGTGTAACAATTAAAAAGATTGGGGGGGGGGGGGTAGTTTTCCCCCAAAGCTAATTAAAAGGCAATTATAAGAGGAAAGTAGGAGCAGAGTCGAGAAATGGGGAAGAAAGAGAAAACAGAGGAAGAACGACGGGGAGAAAGAGAGGAGGAAGAAAGGAGGATATCTCTACCTCCGGTGATCCGTTCGTCGCGATCTACCACTCAAATTAAAGCTTAGGAAGAGGCAAATCCAACCATGGTTTTTCTTTGAAGATCAGACGGTTGGATGGATAGAAAATAGACCACGAAATTGACGCCCTAAATGGAATAAAATGCAAAAATTGGAAGTTTGAGGGACTAAATCGTCTCTAGGTAGGGTTTCTTCTTTCTCTCCTCATTCAAAGCTCTATTTCATCCTATGTTTGCTTATGGTTTCATGAATTGTGATGGTGGTTGATGTTTTGAAATATTGTGAGGGTTTCTTGAATTTAAGTTTTAAAATCCATAAAGTTTCTTGAGAATTTGTGAACTCATGAGAAAAGAGTATTAAATTATGTTTGTTGCTGATGTACGTTGGTTTCGTTGTTCTGTTGTTGAAAAGAAACTGTGGATTTGTAATTTTAGTGTATTGGAACAAATCGCAAATTAGTCCTTTACAGTTTTTGAGTTAATTTCATAATGGTCCTTTTTGGATGTTTATCTCCTTAAAGGATGAAGTTTTCGTGTGTAAAAATGATTTGAAATTGAATTATTTCATGAGATATGGAATCGTTTATTTAGAAGTAATGAAAATGGAAATGTGATTTATTGGAAAGTTATGTGTTAAACAAGAAGAATTATCAAATGTGATGTATTGTGATTTGTCATGACACCTTGAGGGTGGAGGCCCTCCCCGTTTATTCGCGATGAGTACTCGGGTAATGGCTATGGTGGATTCCATAGTTGGCCTAAGTGTGGATTCCTTAGGTGACAAGCTGATTGGTATGTGCGCACACCGAGAGACGTTCCGGAAGCCTAAGTCTAGATGACCATTGTTATATGATCATGACATGTTGGAAAGCTGGTTATACTTGAGGTATCACGGTTGCGGGTGACACGCGGTCACAACCAACTGTATAGTATTATTGTTAATTTTGTTAGTTTGGGTTGCTGGTTATACCTTGAGGTATCACGGTTGCGGGTGACACGCGATCATGACCAGCTAATATGTTAAAGTTTTGAAAAGATAATCTCATTGGATACCTGTGTTAATTGTCATATTTCTTGTTGCTTGGGGTAAACATTATGTGAAATCTTGTTTTGTTGAGGACTGTGTTTAAAGTAGAATGATTATAACCCTATTGAGAGGATGATATTTGATATGGGTTTATAGTTGATGGGTATTGTGCTCTAAAATTTGATACATACATTGGAGAACCGTCTACTATTCTAATATATGGAAAGTTATTGCAGCAATTTATAGTTGATGGGCTATGTTGCACGAATACTTCAAAAATGGTGTCGTACCCGTATCGAATACGTACCCGTACCTATATTCTATTAATACTCTTTGATACTTTTAAAATATTATAAAATATAAATTATTATATATTTTTTTTATAAAATATCACTATATTTTTTATCTTATTTTATTTTTTTATATTAAAAATTTATTCTTTTTAGATTAATAAACAAAACATTCATATTTTTATAAGAAAAAGTATATAAATTTATATTTTATAACTTTTTATTTAAATAAATATTGCCGTACCCGTATCCTATAATTTTCAAAATTAACGTATCTCGTACCCGCATTCGTACCCGTGCAAGTATCCGTACCCATTCTAGTGCAACCTAGGGTATTGTGCTGTTGAAAAGCAACGTCTTGATTAGTTGAGATTTAATCAACCAAGTCTCCGTGTTACAAGCTATGATGGTTTGGCCCGTGGTAATGATGGAGATTGTGCCCTAGGGTCAATCATTTTATATGTATGAACATATTGTTTAACTGATTTATGAATGATAAATTATGTCGTTATCATATTATTAGCATGTTTACTATGATAACAATCCTTAATTAATTATGTGATAATTATTCTAAACTGTCCCTGGTCAATTATTTACTTGGGAACGTGAATGAACTAAGACCAGCATGACTTCGGTGTATAGAGATACACACATGTGATGCTTCTCGAGAGTCATGGTGCGATTATGTAATGAGTTACAAGTTGCTGGACCGACCCGGAGAGTCCTGCATGGGGTTTAGTCATGAGCTAGTCTCTCCTGTACACCTGTCACGATGCCCTTAGACCTAAGGTCTTCATTATTCCGGCGTTGTAGATGCTGAACTTTGGCCTAGTCCAACGTTGCCCGTAACAGGGTAGCCATACAGGCTAGGTACGGGTTTAGTTGTTTGCCGTGCTGAGGAATGTGGTTGACCAATAAGGAATTTTGTCCCTCATTGAGTTGAGAGATATTTGACTGGGCCCCTCGATGAGTTTGTCCAAGGAATCTGTGGCGACACAGGGTAATGGGACTAACTCAAGGAATCGAGAAAGTTATGGTTTGGATTACAAGGATGACTTTCCCATGCCTTATCCATGACCAAAATATCGTGTGACAATAGGGATTATGACAAGGTGGTACTAAGGTTAAGTCGTTGATGTTAAAATGATAACTCACGTGTTTTGGGTAGTCGTGATGGCTTGCTAGAGTCCGCTCTCGACTTGTGAGTCATAGAGATGGCTTGCTGCCAATTTCACATGAGGCCTGTTGGGTCACACATGAGCAGGATCAAGATACTGTAATGGGACACGAATTAGGGTTAATTCGTGAGTCACTTTAGTGACACAATTTAAGACATAGTTGAATGTCTTAGGACATGAAGTCTTGTCTCAAATAAAATCTACATTTGCAATATTTAAATTTGTTAGACAAGTTTAAATATATTAATTGTTAAATAGTTAATTTGATTAATCTATTTACAATTGAATTCTCATTTAGAATATTAGGGATAATGAATTGACTAAGTCTCCTAAGAGTTAGGGGATTATTGATTTATTAAATTCTCTAATATTGAAGAATAATATGAGGTGGCGCCTCACTCTTGAATTTAATTAATGAAATATGATTTTGTTAATTTGAATTCAAGATTTAAATTTAAAGAAGTGCGCCACCTTGGTTCTTGGATTTTCAAGAAGTGTTCTTGAAATTTGAAGATTTGTAGATTGGTTCCCATAATCTCTTCGAGAAGAGATTTGAGGCTAGCACCTGAGTATTTGCCAAACTGTTCGTGTGGATCACCGGCAGAGGAAGGACACGAGTCTGTGGACTTCTTGGAATTGCAATCATTCAAGCATCCGTTTGATTTAGGTAAACATCTTATCTCACTGGTATAAACACAATTAGTTGATCCTATGGAGGAGATTATAAAATTTTATTTTACCTTTTCCGCTGCATTTGCTCCATAATCTCCAACAGGTAACACAATTGGTCAAGTTGCACTGTCTTCTATGGGGAAGAAAATAATTTTACCTTCTACATTCGTGGGGTGTGACAGATATATACATGAAAATTACCAAGATGCAATGACCATTTGTACTACCATAGGATTTCCTGATTTATTTATTACATTCACATGTAATCCTAACTGGCCAGAGTTGGTAAGGTTGTTTGAAAAATTGAATTGTTCGGCAGAGGATCGCCCTGATCTTATTGTTCGCATCTTTAAAATCAAGCTAGATGATCTTATTAAAGAAATAACTCGCAGAAAATTGTTTGGACCCTACAGAGCAGGTATCACTTCTCTAATTTTTGCTTTGTGATATTATTTTAATACATTTTATGGATTACGTGTCATCGTTATTATACATTTCATCCCTTATGTGTATTAACATTGTTTTACTTAGTTAAATGCAATTATTTACATAGTCGAGTTCTAGAAACGTGGTCTACCTCATGCTCATATACTGTTGTGGCTAGATTCGGCTCATAAATTATCTAATTCAGATAAGGTAGATGATGTTATATCTACTGAAATTCCTGATAAAGACGATGATCCGGATTTTTACGAAGCTGTCATGTCATTCATGATTCATGGTCCCTGTGGTCCTGCTCGGCCCAGCTCCCCTTGCATGATCAACAAAAAATGTTCTAAACATTATCCCAAGAGGTTTGTTAATAGAATGGTTTTTGATGATGATGGTTTTTGCAAGTATAGACGTAGAGACAACGATGTTACGGTTGAGTCTCATGGGGTTCACTTGGACAATCGATATGTTGTTCCATACAATCGATCATTATTGCTATGCTACCAAGCTCACATCAATGTTGAATATTGCAACCAATCAAGGTCCATTAAGTATTTATTTAAATATATCAACAAAGGTAACGACAGAGTTCCCGCAGCATTCTATAAACAAAGACGTGATCAAGATGATCCTGATGCCAAAGATGAGAGATGTGATTATATTGAATGTAGATATGTATCTCCATGTGATGGTGCTTGGAGGATTTTTGGTTTCGTAATAATGCTGAGAGAGCCTTCAGTTGAGTGTCTGCCATTCCATCTTCCGAATCAACAACCTGTGATTTTTCAGGATGATAATCCAATTGATTATGTATTAGATCGTAATGAAGGCATTGGAAACAAGTTCCTAAACAAATCAATCCCTAATACTCGGTCAAAGTGGCTCAACGGCTCATGCTTCAAATTCTGATTTTTTTTTATTTCACTAACATTAATAATATTAAGGGTAAATTACACTTTGGTACCCTGTGGTTTGACCCTCTTTCACTTTGGTACCCTGTGGTTTGAAACTTGACACTTTGGTACCCTGTGGTATTCTCCATTAACACTTTGGTACCCTTTGGACCTATTTTGTAATTTTAACCATAATAAATTTTACAAAAATTACATATTGACCCCAAAAAATTTTAAATTTTTCATTTTAGTCCCTATATAATATGTATCCAGGGACCTATTTGTAATTTTTTGAAAATTTTTTGGGGTCATTATGTAATTTTTGCAAAATTTGTTGTGGATAAAATTACAAAATAGCTCCAAAGGGTACCAAAGTGTTAATGGAGAATACCACAGGGTACCAAAGTGTCAAGTTTCAAACCACAGGGTACCAAAGTGAAATAGGGTCAAACCACAGGGTACCAAAGTGTAATTTACCCTAATATTAATAATACTAATTTATTCCTAAATCCTAACAATTCCTCCCTTAAATTGAAATTTCTTCACAAGAAAATTCAGTTTAATTAATAAATCTTCAAGTTTTTCCTGGATCATTTGTTGGAAGCTTCTCTTCTTTCCATAATAATCCATTTTCTCATCATTAACCCATTGGAGTACCACTTCTCCAAAAATCATCAAATCCTGTGCGCTTCTCATAAAAGATCCACTTCTTCAATGGCTTATTGTGTCGCTCCTATCTCATCTTCTTCGTGAGAATTCATTCCTCCCACTAACATAATTCTTTGTAGCAACATCATCTTAACATGTGAGAGATGTACTACTCTACCTCACAAGCTCTCAGGATCTAAAGCTCTGATACCACTCTTAGAATTTTTGGGAGGAAGAAACATGAAAGCTCTCGTAAACTTTTATTCTTTTGCTTTTTCTTTGCTTGATTAGTTCAAATGAAAGAGGAGCATATAAATAGGCTTACAATACCAACTGAAAAGAGAAATTTGCTCACTAAGCTACTTGCTACTTAACAAATTCAATAAAATAAATAAAATGGCTCAACGGCTCATGCTTCTAATTCTGATTTTTTTTATTTCCCTAACATTAATAATATTAATAATACTAATTTATTCTTAAATCCTAACACTTTGTATGATCCAAACTGGTATGGAGACCATAGGTGCATCATGTCATTTCCATGTGGATCTAATCTTGTGTCTCAAAAAGTAACTATATATATAGGATCCGATCATGTTTTTTTTCTTTATTGGAGATGGTTCAAGCTTTTTTATCAAAAGTGTTGGAACCTCTCTTTTTAAGTCATCTTCTAGCTCTAAACCTTTTCTTTTGAATTTTCATTTCCGTGTCCCATCAATTTCAAAGAATATGCCAAGTGTCTCCAAGTTTTCATCAATAGCCGGTAGTCTTCACCACATGAAGTGTTTTGTCATTGAAATTGTCGATTATACTTAAATCTTTATTGATTTTATTTGAGGATTAGACTTAAATATAAGATTTTGGGCCACACCTTATATTTTTTCTAATCGGTTCTTAATTAAATGAAATAGAGCACGTGAATTAGAAATACTTAATCATGAAGCACGTGAAGAATATTCCCTTAACTTAACACCAAGTTTCACTTTTGTCTCTTAAGCTCAATTAGTTGAATTTTAGTCTCTTGTCATGTCTGACATTGCGGAGTATATTTTTTATGACTAAAAAAAAGGAGCAGCCATTAAATTTTATAAAAAAAACTTAAAAAAATAAATAAAACAGATTTAAAAAAAATTCAAAAAATAGTGGATAAGGCTTAATTAGAAAATTGATTTGTAAATTAGAGATAGATTCAAGAGCACATTTAATTTTGAAAAACAGCATTAAGCATCCTAGAAAATCATTCATAGAAGGTTTCCCAAAATAATTAATTTAAAATTAAATAACCAAAACTTATAATGAATTATCCTTAATAATTGATACTACAAAAGATGAACATATCTTATAATTATGAAATTGAATTTCCAAACAAGTCATGAAGATCATACATCATTCATAAAAGTTGGATTCTGGCAATTTAAAAAAAGTAAGGAGAAGATAATTTTTTTTTTAAAGATTGGACTTGACTCAAGTGTATGAACTTAGGGCTTACGTACTCTGATTAGGGATCAAAGTCTATGTAGTTTGAAAAACTTATTTAATAATTTGGAAGTTGGTTGGATGACTTACCTAACATTCTCGCTTTATTTGCTTAAAAGGGGGTTAAAACATTTAAATAATAATTAAATAAACCTTCAAATCGAGAGAGGGAAGCAAATGTACTTGCAAAGTTTGACATTTTCTAGAAATATAGTCACACACAAGAATTGATTATTTATTTATCTTACCTAAACTTGAGATCTAGGAAAGGAGTTATAATTAGTTAGCCTGTAGCCAAGTCAGACGAGCAATTGAACACGGGAAAGGGGCAAGAGAGAACCCAGTCAGCAACACAGAAATGGTTGAAGAATAGTTCTTGAGATTGGATTGGTGTTGTCTTTCCCTTCTGGCTCTCTAAAGTTTGTTATATTAATATTTGACTTTAAAAATTATTTTTAGGCTTTAGGTTTTGACTTGAATATTTTAAGTTTTACCTAAAATATCATTAGGATCCATCCTTAAATTTATTATGAAATATATTATTTTTTTAAGAGATTAAAGGGGCGACATAACTGTTAGACTAAATTTTGATTAATGAGTTGTTAATTAATTAATTTAATTAATTTATTAATTATTTGTTAATTAAATGGGATTATGTTTTATTATAATGTCAAATATTGATTTACACATCCCAAAGTCTGAAATCATATCCTATATAAGTTGTAAGTTCACTTCCTAGCTTTTGCAAACACTTTTCCCTATTTTATGGCTTTTATCATTTATGGAAAAGAACTTGTACTGCGCTAGCCTTTCAAGGAAACGCTCTTCTGTTGTTTGTGTGATACAGGAAATAAGTACAAAAAGCAAGAAAAATTATCAACCCAGTACACAAACTCTCAGATTCTTGAAGAAGTCGTCTAAGACTATAATGCAGAAGGTACTGACGTGCTCTGTGCTACTCAGAACCTATAAGAGAGACGTTGAAGAAGAAGAAAGACGTGAAGCTCCATCCAAGCTTAAATGTAAGATCAAATCAGAGATTGACCAAGATCTCAAGATGAACAACCTTTCTCTGATCTTCAGAAAGAGCCGTTGCATTATTTGGACCGTTGAAGGCTCAGCTCCTAACGGGTAATTCCTTTAGAAGATCTATATATATGAAGCAGAACAAGAATTGAAGATGTACAAGACTTACACGACTCACAACGATCATATAATTCTCTCTGTATACTCTTCTCATTTAGCTTAGTGCTATACAGTCTTAATGACTACTCTCCTTGTGAGAAAAACTCAACTCCTTCTATTCTCTCCGTTTGTAGTTCCTAGAAGGCCTTTCTAGCTTCCTACGTAAAACCCTTTGTGTGAGCTTTAGTGTTTAAGGTTGGATAGGTTTGGTAATAGTTTAGAAAACTTCTTGTGACTTCGGTTTGTTATTTTACTAGCTGAGCTTGTAAAGCCAAGTGTGGTGAATCCCCGAGAAAAGGGTTAGCTCTTGTGTACTTGTTACCCAACTTATAAAAACTCTTTTGCTGTGTGCTTGAGGAGTGGACATAGCATCAGGTGCAAACTTATAGTGAACCACTATATATCGTGGTGTGATCTTTCTGATCCTTTATCTTCATATTTGTTATTGTCTAACTGTTTCTTGTTCAGGAACTCTTTTTAAGGAACTGAACTTGGATAAACATAAAAAAATTTTAAATTACCAATTCACCTTCCTCTTGGTTATTCCATTCACACTCACAATAACAATTTCAATGGTAATTCAGCTAATAAATTGAATCTAAAAGACTAAATATTATTCTAAAATATTTGGAGTCATAGACCCTCATATTTTTATGAGTTTATAAGGTTATTGATATTGACCTAAAGAATGAATCTGTAGCTTAAATATGAAATCTTTCAACTTTATACTTGAAGACCTAAAGAGATCAAATCTCGACCTAGAGGATTAAGTATTGACCAAAAGATCTAAAACAACTTGAAGGGTTAAATCTTCCGAAAATAGAAAATTTAACGAAATCAAACCAAACTTCTTAAGGTTACAAATAGATAGAAATAGTTAAACCCAAAAACAAACCCCACCCAATAATAATTTCGGACAAAAGAGTTATAAGTCTTCAAAATTGACCTTTTTTCCCGTGAGAGAATTCCAGAAACAAAATTTTACCATGAGTTGCGGAATTTGTAGAGAATTTACCTCTTTGAATCTCAGCACAAAGGAGCATGATTCAGAAAACCTATGATGTCTATTTTGAAGAAAAATACTTTTCAAAACTGTTTGCCCGTATTTGGTTTAGAACACAAGTAAAAACTGAAAACTACTCACAGCCTAGAAACAGTGTAATTTTGAGCAATGGTTTTGGGGAAATTTGAAGAAAAGTTTTTTTTATGCATGAACAATTCTGAAACAATTATGAGAACCCCCTAAGATATGAATCTACCTAGGAAAAATATGAAAAATGTACAAATAAATATATGAAGAAAAAATAAAGACAAAAATATTGTTGGTACCCCCAATGTATGAGGTCATTTTCAGTTATACACCCAACGTTTTTTTGTCAATTATGAACATATGAGTCAATTATACCTCAACCCCTAACTAATTATAGAATAGTGCAGAATGTGTCATCTTTAACAAATAGGTCCTTAGAAACCATTAACAATCTTCTTTCACTTACCCTAAAATATCACCACCACACTTCATCGTCATTGTTCACTCTGTCCTCATTTTCGTCGAGATGGTCCTTCTCGTCTTCGTCCTCAACTTCCTGGTCTCCCCTAAATTATGTCGTTTCTATCCCAATTCTTTCCCTTACAATCGCCTCTCTCACTCATCACCTCTATTCTGCCTCTCTCTCGAAAGGGGTTTTGAAGTTAATTTACTTCTAAATTTCGACGACCACGACGACATCGCCACCGAAGATTGTGTGTTAACGCCGAGAGCTAGAGCTATTGGTATTTTTACTCAGTTTCTCTGTATTCGAGGCTCACCGACGAGTTTGTGTATGGTTGCCGGAACTGTGAAAAACATAGGGGAGAGATTTTTTGGGTTTCTCAATTGCAGGGACCAGTTCGTTAAAGATGACAAACATTTTAGATTGTTCTGTAATTAGATAATGACTCGTGTGAAAGAAAAATCTCGAGAGAATGGAGGATTTCTATATAATGGAAACTTAAGGACCTTAAAAAAAAATGACAGGTTGGGGTATAGTTGACTCAAATGTGAAACATTGTGGGTATAATTGACAAAACAAAAACATTGAGGGTATAACTGAAAATTACCCCATACGTTGGGGGTACCAACAGTACTTTTGCCAAAAATAAAATAAAAATATGATATGCAAACCCTAATACTATGATGAAGAAAAGAGTACAAAAGACCTTCTTTTTTAGCGAAAGAGGTGAGCACGAAATTTTGCTCTTGAAAGGTGTCCCCTAGGGTTTGGAATTGGCTTCTTATTTATAGAGTAGTCTGGTTCAAGAAATTTAAGATTCTGACTTAATTTGAATTAGATTTGTGATCTCTTAAATTTAAATTGTTTAAAGGCGATCATGATTAAGATATTCCATTTGATTTTCCTTTTAAGAAAAGAATATCTCAAATCATCTAATTTATTTTATGATTGAAAATCATTTAATTATAAATAAAATTTGATTAGTGATTTAACTGTAAATTACTTTTATCAAACTTAATATTAAAATGGGTAAATTATAATAAAAAAGGAACTCGTGGTTTGGCCAAATCTCACATTGCTACAGTGTGATTTTTCGGGTTTCACTTTAGGTACCAAAGCTTCTCGTCACTAACCAGTTAGGGTATTGAGGTTTTGTTCTGTCGATTTTAATGAAAAATGCTCACATACGTAGCACAATCTTAGCGATTGATTACTAATGTATCTCAGCCGTTGATTTCTATAGCATCTTAATTAGCCGTTGATTTCTCTTGCATCTTAATCGTCGATTTCCACTAAGGTTAAAATCTTATTTTTGGTCCTCAAACTATGGGGTAAGTTTATTTTGGTCATAAAAACTATTTTTGTTTTCATTTTTGTCCTCAGACTTTCACATTTGTTCCATCTTGGTCTCCGAAATGTGATTTTATCAGAATTTTCATCGTTATTTTTAGTCATAAATTAGAGATAAAAATCAACGACCCGTTTATCTCCAATCTGTGATTAAGAATGAAAATTTTTCTTCTTTTCTTTGTCAACTCACTTATTATTACGCATTTGGATAAGGGTGAAAAAACCACAGTCCAGTCGAGACACTTCAGGCCAGTTCCCGGGTACTTCTAGATCGGGCTCAGCTTTGTGTATAATCAATTTTTTATTTTATATATATATATATATATTTTATAAAATATTATTTTTATTATTGTATATTAAAAAATACATAAAATATAAACTTAATCTCCATTAAATTAATATTTTTTAACAAATAAATCAAATTAAATATTTCTATTTATAAAAACATCATCCAGCGAGGACGCCTTCCATCCAAGTTCATCAAGAAGGATGGGAACAAAAGAACTAGAGACGAGAAAGACGCCCGAGAGGCGAAGAAATCCAAAGGCGGTGACGTCAAAAAAGGGGACCGGCGCTCACCGCCCAAGGAAAACAAACCAACAGGCATCATTCATATGATCTCGGGAGGCATCGAGATAAGTGGGGCAAAAACCCCACACAAAAGGAGAAAGGTGAACATATCCATACTCAAGCTTGACTACAAAGAGCCAGTTGCTGAGGAGAAATGGGTCGAACCCATAACATTCACTCAAGAAGAATTGTGGGAAGTCAATCGAGAATATGATGACCCCATGGTAATCACAGCCCAGATTGGCAACTTCACTGTAGAGAGGATCATGATAGACCAGGGCTCCTCTGCGGATATCCTGTACAAGCGATGCTTTGATCAACTAGGAATCCCAATGGACGACTTGAAAGACCATTACGGGAACCTGATAGGCTTCACTGGGGATCAAATCCCAGCCATTGGAAAGATCGACCTGAGTCTCACAGTGGGAGATCATCCCAGAGTAACTAGCAACACCGTCGAATTTATAGTGGTGCAGGGGCCCTCAGCTTACAATGTCCTTCTAGGACGCCCCTCCCTCAACAAGATGAGAACAGTGATCTCTACTGCGCACCTGCGCATGAAGTTCCCAACGCCTCATGGAGTTGGACAAGTGAGGACCAACCAGGCGACCGCAAGGCAATGCTATGCAGTGAGCCTTGAGGCAACCAAGGAGGATGAACGTTTTGAAGGCGAGAACGCCCAAGGTTGATGATAGCGCCAAGGAGGCGGTGGACCCTGAAGTCCTGAACTGTGAAGTGGAGGATTTCAGAGACGAGGTCGAAGCACAGCCGATGGGTGACTTAGAAGTTGTACAGCTGGGAGACAACGCGGAAAAAACCGTGCAAATCAACATGCTGCTGCATGAAGCGGAGAAAGCTGAGCTCATTTAGCTTTTGAAGGCGTCCTTAGACGTCTTTTCCTGGCGTCCTGCCGACATTCCAAGGATCGATCCAAAACTCATCTGTCACAGCCTAAACAAAGATGGAAGAACCAGAGTTATCAAACGAAAGCGCCTATTCGGCCAAGAACGCCAAACGGCAATCAAGGAGGAAGTGAGCAAGCTTTTAGCTGCAGGTTTCATCAGGGAAACCAAGTACACTGAGTGGCTTTCCAACGTGGTGTTGGTCAAGAAAGCCAATGGTAAATGGAGAATGTGTGTTGACTTCACTGACCTGAACAATGCTTGCCCAAAGGACCACTATCCTTTGCCTAACATCGACAAACTGGTGGATGGAACCTGCCGTCATCAGACCATGAGCTTCCTGGACGCCTTCAGTGGCTACAACCAGATCAAAATGAATCTTGAGGACGCCGAAAAAACGTCCTTCATCACCGAACTGGGAACGTACTGTTACACGGCGATGCCTTTCGGATTGAAAAATGCAGGCGCCACCTACCAGAGGATGATGGATCTTTTCTTCAAAGATTACATCAGGAAGAACGTGGAGGTTTACGTGGACGACATGGTGGTAAAAACCAAAGAGGGAGGAAAGCACACTGAAGACTTGAAAGAAATCTTCAACCAGCTGAGGAAGTACCAAATGAAACTGAACCCCTCCAAGTGTGACTTTGGGGTCAATGGAGGAAAGTTTCTGGGATTCATGCTCACCCACAGAGGAATTGAAGCAAACCCAGATCAGTGCAAGGCCACTCTGGAGATGAAAGCTCCAAAGACAGTCAAGGAAGTCCAACGCCTAAACGGCAGGCTAGCGGCTCTTAATAGGTTCCTGTCAAGGTAGAAGGCGCCCAGCGCCTTGTCAGCAATAAAGCTTTTTAGCTACTAGTTTCTTCTTTCTTAAATAAGTCGTGTCTTTAGAATTCTGTCTTTATTCTTCTTGCAATTTACTTTCAAAGTCACTATGTAAGCCGTCCTACGGCGCACAATTCGACATTAATAAAACGAGTATCACTCATCACGAGTTCTCTTTACATTCAGGTCTGCTGATAGATGCTTACCCTTTTCCAAAACGCTAAAAGCGAACAAAAAATTCGAATGGACCGAGGAATGCGAGGAAGCCTTCCAGAAGTTGAAAAAATATTTGGCGTCGCCGCCAACTCTAGTAATCTCAGTCAAAGACAAACCCATCTACGTCTATTTGGCGTCCACAGATGACGCAATTAGCTAAGCTTTGGTGCTAGAAGTGGGAGAAGAACAAAAACCCATCTACTTCACCAGTAAAACTCTTACAGGAGCAGAAAAGCGGTATCACCGCCTGGAGAAGTTAACATTCTCATTACTTCATTCAACTAGGAAGTTGAGACATTACTACCAACAATATCAGATAATTGTCAGAACAGACAGACCCATCAAACAGATGGTAGAACAACCCGACATCGCCAGAAGAATGTCGGTTTGGTCTGTGGAAATTTCAGAGTACGGGATAGCCTACGAGCCCAGAAGGGCCATCAAAGGACAGCGTTGGCAGACTTCGTAGCCGAGATGACGGGACCCGAGAATGCCCAAGACTGGACATGGAAGGTACACATCGATGGAGCCGTATCTAACTCACAACGAGGTGCAGGAGTAGTGATGCGAGCCCCAGATGGCGCCATCGTGGAACAATCAATAGAAATTGAGTGCCCAATCACCAACAATCAAGTAGAGTACGAGGCCCTGATAGCTACTCTAAAATTAGCAGCGAACATCGGTGCCAGAAAGCTAGAAATCTTGGGAGACTCCCAACTGGTGATACAACAGGTGAACGGAGAGTACGAAACCAAAGACCCAATTATGGTCCAATACGCCGAAAAGACGAAGAAAATCATCGAAGGCTCTGGAATCGAAGCCACCTTCCAACATATCTCGCGAAACGACAACGGCAGAGCAGATGAGCTCACCATACTGGCGTCCAAGCCAACCAAAGGGGGTAGAGACTCCATCATCAAAACAACTATAAGGGAGCCGTCAATCCTGGAGCAGGATGTTCTTCCCACGGAAGAAGTTGACGACTAGAGAACGCCAATATTCAAATATTTGGCCACAGGCGCCCTCCCTTCAGACAAGAACGAAGCCAGAAAGGTCACAAGGAGATTTGGCAGATACTTCATCAGACAAGGCAATACAGGAAAAACTTCAGTCATCCTGGAGCCAAATGCATAGCAGGAGACGAGATCAACAGTGTTAACCGAAGTCCACGAAGGACTATGTGCAAGCCACCAAGACCCGATGGTGATGCGAAGGAAAATCCAAAGAGCGGGCTACTTCTGGCCCACACTTCAGCAAGATGCTGAGAACGTTGTCCGCTCGTGCGAGAAATGCCAAAAGTACGCCAACATGATCCACTCACACGCAGCTCCCCTGAACGCCATCACTTCTCCATGGCCTTTTGATCTTTGGGGGATCGACATTGCAAGGCCATTCCCAATGGCCACTTACTAGAGAAAATTTCTCATAGTCGTTGTGCACTACTTCACAAAGTGGGTGGAAGCCGAAGCCGTGGCGTCCATAACCACGGAAGCCATGGAAAAACTCGTGTGGCAAAACATCATCACTAGGTTTGGCATCCCAAGCACATTGATATCTGACAATGGCGCTCAGTTCACGAGCAAGAAATTCCAAGACTTCTATAAGGCCTGGAAAATCCACCACAAGACCACCTCGGAAGAACATCCTACCACAAATGGCCAAGTTGAATTGGCTAACAGGATCATCATACAAGGAATCAAAAGGAGACTGGAGTCAGCTAAGGGAAGATGGGTTGATGAACTCCCCTCAGTATTATGGTCATACAGGACCACAGAACAAACAGCCACGAAGGAAACACCCTTCGCCTTGGCATATGGGCATGAAGCAGTGATACCTGCTGAAGTGAACGTCCCAACCGAGAGGATAATCAACTATCCGAGTACCAATTATGCCAACTCCAGACTTGAAGAGCTGGATAGCTTGGAAGAAAGAAGAGAAGTTGCAGCCATTAGGCAAGCTGCCTACAACCAAATGGTTAAAAAATACCATGACTCCAAAATCAAACCCAGGACCCTTGAAATAGGGGACCTGGTACTCAGAACTGTGGAAAACAACAGGAAGGATCCTAGACACGGAAAGCTGGGAAGGCCCATACAGGGTTACAGAAACCCTGCCTGGCAACGCCTTTAAGCTGGAGACCTTCGAAGGTAAGCCACTTCCAAACGCTTGGAACATGGCCAAACTTAAATTTTATTTCCCTTAGTAAGGAAGCGCTGTAACAACCAAAGAAGGCCACTGAGCCAATTGTACTGAGATTCTAAATCAATAAAGTGCATTTTTTCCCTAACACACTATGTTAACTATATTAAGTTGCTCGGGGGGACGCCCTCGGAACAACAAAAAAAAAAGGCCCTCGAAGGAGCCTTGTGAGTGTGGCACTCACAAACCATGCGGACCGTCCCTCCCTTGGATGACTAGTTAAAACTTAGTGTATGATACGCAAACGCTCGAAGCGTGCCCATTGCGAGGCAACACTGGAACGTGCAAACAATACGATAATCAAATCAAAGCATGGAAAACGCGAGTCAAACATAACAAGCAAAACGAGGAAAAAAAGCGTGGAGAGCAAACATAGCTAAGCTAAGGCATAAATTTACGGGCGACACCGCCCAAATATTCAAAAGTGGCACGAAGGCCACACCATCAAAATCAAATGTGGCATGAAAGCCACAACAAATCCACAAAAATTAAAAAGGGCACGCAGGCCCATAGCAAAACAAACATAAGCACGCAAGCCTAAGCATCAGCAGGGGCATCCTCAGCAACTCCAGCACGGGGGGCTTCCTCAGCAAGGGCGTCCTCATCTATGACGTTATCATCCTCAACGACATTATCTGAACGATTCCCCTCCTCAGTGCTATGGACATGAACGCCCTCCATTTCAGGAATCGTGGCGCCCTCAACGGCTTCTCCTTCTTCACCTGGAAGAGAGACCACGCAATTCGGGAACCAGGGAAAGTCGTCATCACCCCCGGATTCATACCCCTTCAGCGCATAATTCTCGGGCATTCTAGGGATCTTCACTGCAGGGTCAGAGTCTATTGGGTCCCAGATGAGCTTGCCCTTAACTATTTTATTTGGGCATATCCCTAAAATATCCAAGTTGGCATTGCGCAACCTCAACTACTCGATGGCGTTGTTAAAACCTATGTAGTTGTAGCGAGAACCCCTCCACTTGATCTGCCTCAAGGCTAACTCCTTAAGGGCTGCATAGGCGTCCTTGCGATTTCGAATCTCGGCTTCCAGACCAGCCACTTTCTCGTTGAGCTGGTTGAGAACGCCAGTGGTCTCCTCCAGTTGCTTAACCCTCCGCTCATACCCGGTCTTGAGGGAATCTCGGGAAGCCTTGGTCAGTTCCAATTCATCCGTCAGCTCTTCAACAGCACAGCGCAACTTCTTGGCTTCCTCACGTGCGTCATCCCTCTCAGAAATGAGATCTTTCCTGGAGATGCTGTTGGCTAATACCCGCAATCCAGCAGCCAACAAAAATTGAGCGGTCTCCTCGATGGGATCTCGAGTGT
Source organism: Chamaecrista fasciculata (assembly GCA_003254925.1). Taxonomy (NCBI): domain Eukaryota; kingdom Viridiplantae; phylum Streptophyta; class Magnoliopsida; order Fabales; family Fabaceae; genus Chamaecrista; species Chamaecrista fasciculata. The sequence goes on along the minus strand of QANZ01053264.1, from coordinate 17,575 downwards.
TTTTCGTGGATGCCCTAGCCAGGTCGTCTCTCTTCACTACCGCTGCCTCGGAAAGACAGTTAGAAAGAATCTCCAGAGCGTTAAAGTCTCCAGCCTCCGGAGCAGCTGGAATTAGAGGAACTTCAACAGTGGGGCGTGCGCGCTTTCGTGACGGCGCCTTCCCATCCTTCGCCGCAGGAGCAGTAGTTTCTTTTTCCCCGCCAATGGGATTGGCAGGAGGACTTGGAGCCGTAGTAGGCTCACGAATTGTAACGTTCCCAGGCTTCCTTGGGACAGAAACGGGCTTCTTCTTCGAGGACGCCACCACTTTCTCTTTCCTCTTGTCCCCCCGAGGACGCTTGGTCCCGATAACATCGGCCAAGGAAGCCTCAACTACTGAAACGTAAACCAAGCAGAGTTTAGAAGTGATCAGTATAAGATGAAATATCGTGCAAGAACAAATAGAGACACATACAACGCTTGGGATCAAAAAGGTCAGTGGTGATCAACTGCAACGCCGCCAAGCGCTCATCAACGGTTAGGTCCCTCCAGTTGCATTCGAAGGGCCCGAGTCGAGGCCTCCTCCATGATAAGGGAAACATGGCACGCTCATCCGACGCGCGAACCCAGAAAGGCTGGTCAGATCCCGACTCCTTAATAAAAACAAACTTATATTGCCATTCCTTGGGGTTGCTAACGGCATGCTTCAAAATCTTGGGACGCCCCGGACGCCTGTAGTAGGAGATGAAGTAATTATCCACCTAGTGAGGGTAGGAAAAATACAAAAACAACCGGGCTGTTGCAGCAACACTGTCCCTCTTGCATTTGGCGACAAAGCCCAACAAGATGCGCCATCCATTGGCACTAACTTGAATGAGACAAATATTTATAATGGCTAGAAGATCCAGGACTGCAAGGTTGAAAGGCATTTCTATATCACAACCCCCAAGAGCGTGCTTGGAAATCAGAAAGCCTCTTCCGTCGGTGTAGAGCATGTCCGGCAGTGACGCCAGGTGACTCTGGGTGGAAATCTCACATCCCGACGACCGACGACGTGGTGAGGACGCCATCAAATTTCGGTTGAGCCCCTCGAGTACGTCCACACCAAAGTTCCAGGTGTAGTACTCCTTCACCAGATCGCTAGTCAAATCCAAGAATGTCTTCCGCACCTTTTCATTGGGTCTCTAACGGCGCCAATCAACTACGAGACGCGCATTTCTCATGACTTCGGCCCTATCGGGACCACATAACATCATCTCCCCCTTGACCCAAGGAACGTTGACCAACTTGAGATTCTGACAAAGAAACCACTCAGGGTGAGCTTGAAAATCAACTTCCTCACCATAGATCGTTTGTTGAGAATTGCCATCCCCTATGGACGCCCAAACAGGAACATCAACGCCACCCGCTTCCTCGGGTACAGATGACCCCTCATCTATGGACGCCGACTCCGCAGGAGTAGATAACATCTCGCGAATCTCCGACGACGTGGATGAAGACAAGTCAGCAAGCACTTCTAAAATCTCTCTTGGAATGTGGGACGAGGACGCCCCCGCATCACCATCTCTCCTATCCATAGGAGACGCGAACCTAGTAGGCGCTGATGATTCAGGAACAGAGTTATTGGGCGTTGACGTTCTAGGCGCTCTCGCACTGTTTCCAGCAGCTGAGGAAACATGACAGTTATAACCCATTTTATGAAGAACTCTCCTCCATTCACCAGCAAAAAGGGGGAAACGCCCTCGGGGAACTAGGAATCGTTTGGGAAAATGACCCTCAGCGGTTGTGGTTGATCACCAAACTCAGACCAGAATTCAAAAGATGAAGAAGATGACGAAGATGAAGGAGAAGGGTTAGAAAACTTATGGTCATCAAAGTCCATAACGCTAATGAATGAAAGGAGAATCCTGGAGGAAAAGGTTTGAAGAAGTTGAAGAACGCTGCGAAGAACGCAAAGAACGCGATGACTAAAACTCTAATGAAAACCCAGAAATCACAACTGAAATGGCAAAGACAATGTTGAAACACTCACCAGATCGACGACGAGTACAGCTGCCGGAGCAAAGGAGACGACGACAAGACGCTATGGAGCTTCGCAGGAGAGCAGTTTCGGCAAGAAAACTCGAAAGCACAGAGAAAATAAGGAGAGAGGAAGCTGGAAAATGAAAATGGAGGAAGTGAGGAAGTAGAGGGAAAAGTTAGCTGTTTTGAAAAAACAGTCACGAAATTCGAAGAGGCGCATTAAATGCGCCCCCCACAGTCCACATTCCGCCATCATGGTGGAGTATCAACGAATCGCTGCGTGACACGTAACCACGATGCGCTGACAGGAAGTGACACATGACGTCAGCAAAGGAACTAAAGCGACAAGGGTGAAAGCAGTCAGGTCCAAGGATGCCACATCAGGCTAACACTCCTAGACCTTCAAAGTAAAACCCGAGGCGTCCACGACAAAGACGCCCATGAGGTTGCAGTCAGTGTCGAGAACGCCCTCGAAGGGGACTCCACTGATGGGGATAGAGCTTCACTTCTTTTGTTGGGACTAGTGATAATAGGCCCAATAATTAGGAGGCCCAAATGGCAGAGCATGCCCTTAATCCTGCAGGCTACAAACCCACCAGATGGATCACATAGGCATGAACGCCTTGTATCTCGCCATCAGATGTGGGCGCCCACAATCACGAAGGGTGTGGGCGCCCACAATCACGAAGGGTGTGGGCGCCCACGCACCAACAAATAAGGAAACATCCCCTGAATCAATCAGGAGTCAATTAAGGATCGATCAAGATCCGCTATCAATCAAGGCAAATCACTCGGAGATCCTTTCCCTTGATAACGCCTTAGCTATTAAGGCACCTTTCACATAAAAGGAAATTACGTGAGAGCCAAGGATCACAATCAGATCAGCCTGGATCACAATCAAGCATCCAGACATTTATGGCAAGATCACGCCAGATCACCCTCAGCCAGTATAAAAGGTTAACCCTTCACACTGGAAAAAGGTAAGCTCTCTACTCAGTCAATTGAGATTATCTAGCTCATAACCCTTACTAACTTAAGCATTGGAGGTGAATCGCAGGGCCACCCTGTGCGTTCATTGTCTTGCAAGTAACCTTGAACCCAGAGTTGCATCATCTGAACCAGGTAATGACCCCCGGCCAGAACCTAGTTCATCAATACGACACGTCACGATATATATTTCTAAATAGTTAAAAATATATAAATTTTGATGAGAACTTTAAAAATTACAATATTTATTCCTAATATATGTCATATATATCATTAGTTTTTATTATTTGTCACGTTAAAGTCATAAAAATTGATTTTATATTATGAAACTTATGAATATGTGTTGTACGAGTGTCTTATGGGTGTCGGACTTGGACACGTGTCTAACATGAGAACACGCTTTCAAAATAAAGTGTCCATATTTCATAAATTTTCGTTAAGTGAATTAATAGTTTTGAATGTTAGCAAAATTTTGATTGATTATCAGAATTCAAGGGACTAAAGTGAAACTAATGAACTTAGAAATTTTCGCCTAAAAAATTAATCACATATATTTAAACAATATATTTTATTATTTTTATTTATTTAAATAAAACCAGTTAATCTTACATATAACTCACTATTTATTCAGTTCGTTTGCGCTTATAATAAAATCTGCTCTGATTATAATCAGAGTATGATTATAATCAAAGTTGATTATTTGTGTATTGGTGTTTGGATGAAAGTTGATTATTTGGTGTGAAATTATTGAAATGGGTATGTAATGATTGTGGTTGGTAGATAGAAGGGTAAGAAAATTGATAAATTGTATAGGGGTAAAAATGGAAGAAAAAGTTAGAAAAAGTAGGAAAAAGTAAGATGTGATTTGATTATAATAAAAGTGTGTTTGGATGTGATTGTTGCTTATAGAAAAATCAAATTATGTCACTGTTTTCCTTGGAAAGCGTGAAAATATAATTATAATCATGTGCAACTTTGGAGATGATTATTTTGTTTGGTCCACCGAATTCATTTTTTCCTACGAAATGGTGGACCGAAAGGACTAAAGTGTAGCATTTGGCCCCGACATTCGGTGGACCACCGAAAAAAATGATCCACCGTTTCGCACAAGATGACAGAGAAGATAAAAAGCATTGGACCCGAAAAAATAATCAAATTTGGGATAATGTCTTTTGGGTCACGTTCTCCACTTCCTTCCTCATTAACCAAAAAGAAAAAAACACTTCCTTCCTGCCTTCTTCTTCCTCCGCCGCCATCCGCCACCCTCCATCGGAAAACCCATTTTGCCTGTCTTATTCCTCCGCCGCCATCCGCCATGCTTTCCACCGAAAACCCATTTTGTCTTTGTCTTTGTCTTCACCTCCTCCGTCATAAATTGTGCATTTCATCGTTTACGATCTAAAACTGGAAAATTTACAATCAAACACCTCAAGTGTATCCATTCCTTCAAACCACTCAACAAACTAATATCCATTGACATATACCCACTTCCCTCACCCAAGATTGTGAAACTATCGCATGAACAGTGGCTTAAGCATACACAAAATCAATTTACCCAAAACCCACTCCTTCATCCTCCATTTTTCACAAATTCCCAAATTTCCATTCGCCGAGGACGGTGGTCAAGGTGGAGGCTGCGATGGAGAGAGGGGAAGGAGAAGGAACCGAGGTTGTCGGCGTTGAAGATTAAAATTGCAGTGGCGAGAAAGAGAGAGACGAGAGAGAGAGAAGAGAATGGCTAAAATTACAATTTGATTCCTAAATAACTTGGGCAAAATAACATTTTAGCCCCAGAAAATAATAAGTATTTACAACATGGCCCCTCATTCAGATAAATGACCATTTTGCCCTTGTGATGGATGATTGATTGTATTAGAGTATAGGTAATTATAGGTATATATATAGGGGTATAAGTGTAATTGAGTGTGTTTGATTATAAAAAAAATCATGATTATAATTTGATCAGAAAAAAAACGTAAACGAACATGCTTATTACGATTATAATCAGAGCAGATTATAATCAAAGCGCAAACGAACTGAGCCTAAATTTGAATGTTGTGAAAAATATTTATTATACATTGATCAAATTTCCAATCAAGAGTGGTCTTTGTATGCACAAATATGCATGTAAATTTTAATTTAAAATATAAAATAAAATAAAATTCTTAAAATTTAATTAAGTTATATTTTTACTGTATTTTATTATAATAACAAAATTAAAATTATTTATTATTATAATTGTGTTTTATCTTATTAGTATGTAATTTTAGAATTGACTATTAAAATATCTCAAATTTATATAATAATATATTATCTATATGGTTTCTGATTTGTGAAGCAAAATGGATCTAACCAAACAACTTCTACAACCTTAACGAGTGTAAATGTGGCGTCTCTATCTTGATTGTTTGGATTCAAGTTGTTGTGATAAAATTTCAAAATAATTCACTCTCTTAAACAAATACATCAATATTTAATGTAAGAAGTGTACCATTTAAGATTACCCTAAAAAGTAAAGTGACCCAAAAGAATTTGTTTATTTTAATTTGCCCTCATTGTTAGGTTGTTTCGGTGGGGTTTGATGGATGACAATAAAGTGGTGATTGGTGAGTAACACTGAGGCTTCAAAAAAAAAAATCAATTTTAATGTTAAATTTATAATTTAAAAAACATAAAATCGATGATAAAATTATTTCTGAAAAACACATGAATAGTTATTTTCATCATAAAATTCAAAATAATACAAAAAAAATAAGATTTATTTAAGTTTTTAAAATATATATCTTATATTTTTATAATATATGATTTTTACTGAATTTTTTATGTGTTTAAATTTTTAAAATTTCTAAAATATGGCAATATATTATTACTCAATCTCTGATTTTTTACAACTGCCAATTATTTAATTAGTCCCTCAAACATTATCATGTTAGTTGACATAATTATTAATTTCTGTGGCTTCATTAAATGCTATTTTAGCATCTAATTAGCTGAAAACCCAAACTTAAACCTAAATTGAAGTACCATTATTTCCTTTAGGATCATAATGATAAGAATGATGAGATGGGATTCACTCATTATGACAATTCTTTTTCACATTTGCAACTCATATTTGGAGGAAGAAAAAAGACAAAAGATAATCTTTAGTTGTGACAGTATTTTTGAACCCTAGTTGTTATGACTGCAAAAATTAAAGGAAGTGACAGAGATTGAGATTGAGACTCATTATGATAATTTTGTCACTTTTTGTATGGTGACACATGTGTATTTAACAATCACATTACTAATTTAATTAACGAAAAAAGACTTCAGAGACTAATAACTAGTTGATGTTTGTAATTATTCAAGGACTAAATAGTCTATTTTCATTATTCTTGGACCAAATCGTTGGAAGTGTGGAAATTGAAGGACCAAAGAGTATGTTTTCTCTTTGAGAAACTATAACTATTAGAAGGTTTTAAGAGTATATACAATAATATATATATATATATATATATATGTGTGTGTGAGAAGATAATATATATTTGAATTTAATAGAAATTTGAAAAACAATGTATACAACTTAATGTGAAAGATTTATATTGTAACTTCTTTGAAAGAGAAAAAAAAAAAGTAAACTCACAATTTAGTCTCTGAAAGATTATCAAACTGACAATTTGATCCTCAAAAGATTAAAATACATAACTAGTTCCTGAAAAATTAAAACGGTATACTCTTTAATCACTGAAAGATTTAAACAATATAGTATTTAGTCCATAGAAAAGTTTAATCAATATACCATTTTGATATTTTAAAGATTAAACTTTTCATTTCAATCTTTTAAGAACTGACTTATCAGTAATTTTTCAAGAACCAAACTATTAGTTTACACGAAAAAAAATGAAAAGCACAGAGAGTCTGGAAGCACATGGATATTGTATTATTGCGTCCAAGTGTGTGCCAGTGTTATTTATATTGTAGCTAAATCCTGTACCACCTTTCATTGCAAAAAAGGACTGCACGTCACTTTTAGGCTTTGTCCATAAATTCTACACTGACCTGTGGGCACAACATGCCTTTGCTGCCTGTATATGTATCTATTTATATATAAATGTATTTTTAAAAAAAAAAAAAAAGATATAATGTAATTTTAGCTTTCTTGAATTCTTTTATAAAAAAACAATTTATATATGTCTGTTTGTATTTTGTTATTTTCTGGAGACGTAAAGTAAAACAAAGAGAACTAATCTCAGAATGTATCATTAACAGATCATGAAAAGATATGCAGATCATCATTACTTAGCACACTACAAAATGTTGAAGATAAAGGCAGCGAAAATTAATTCAGAATAACTATATATATAATTAAGAGTATACTAACAATTTGGTCTTTAAAAGAATATTGAATTGACATCAGTTCCTGAAAAATCGAAATGCACACTTTATTAGTTCTTAAAAGATCAAAATAATATATTTATTAGTTTTTTTTATAGGCTAAGCAGTATACCATTTTAATTTTTGAAAGATTAAAGAGTATATTATTTTAATCTTCTATCTTTGACGGACTAAGTTATCAATTATATGATCTTTCAAGGATCGAATTATTAGTTTACTTTATAATTAATTCTTAATTGAGTTTTACTTAATTTATCATGATAACTCTTTGTGAGAATGTCTGTAAAAATAATTCACTACGGAGGAAGATTTAAGCTAAAACGAAAATACGTACAATTTTAGGATTCTTTCAAAATGAAATGTCTAAATACCTTATTAATTGCTAGATATTTTGAGATCGATTTGAATGATTCAAAGAATGTTAGAGAAAAAAGGAAAGAGAATTATTAGTTTGGTAGTGAGTTTTGGGAAGTAAATTTGTATATGAATATATTATTGAAAACACAAAAGTAGGCTCAATGAGATCATACCTTGAGTTTGCTTGCTATGAGCTTGGTTGAGGGCTAGTTGCAAGTAGAAACCTATTAGAAAGATAGTTAGGGATGACTCCTTGTGAATTTTCTCCAATGATTAAGTTAAAAAGATTTGTTCGTAATGGTGTTAATATTGAATGTAAAGATGCCTTACCTTTGCTCAAATTTTGATCTTGATATTTATTATACTCGAGAGAGCATTACATGTTGTAGCCTGTACAAGTTATGTGGGTGATGGTGATAGGCACGTGATAATGGAAATCAACGGGTGTTAAGGAGGCATATCCTATTGTGTCAAGATTCGATTACTGACGTTCTGATTGTACCTGGTAATTTTTCAGAGCAAGTAGAAGTAATAAATGCAATATGTCATTTTCTCATTCGAGTAACCGTCAGTTGTCAGCGTGATAGAATGATCCATCGTGAATTAAGATATTTATCTTCTCAAGATCACAAAAAAGATCAAAACATGCATTAAAGCAGAGATCAACGCATTAAATGCGATGTATTTTTTGTTCTTTACTACTTGTAGACTAAGGGTAAAATTACCTTGGGTAAATCACCTATAAGGTGTGTTCATGAATATGTATATCACTTGCCTCTCTTAATAACGACGAAGACACAAGTTGATTCTTGGGCCAATCACCTTAATTGGCTACACTAGAAAGGATCAACTTAGACATATATATATATATATATATATATATTATTCTTTACAAGATTAATTGGCTACACTAGAAACGATCTTATATGATTCATATATAGAGGGGCCCTCATGCACAGTCGGGGAAGTATATATATGTATATATGTATGTATGTTTACAACATACATGGCCCAAGAAAGAGACTCGACAAAGATTGAAGTTTGGCAGCTATAATTAAAGAGATTGTCATGAAGATGATATATATATGAATATGAGATATCCAATTTGCAAAGTATGGTCCAGTTCATATCATGAAAGTGAAGCATCTCTGCGTCTTATATAAATGTGTGTGTATGCAATAGCAAGTTTAGTTTGGCAATGCTAAGATCGACCATATGGTGAAAAACTATGATAGATATAGATGTAGACGTTCTCACACACACACATATAATTAGAAAATATATTATTTGATATCTTATGATATATACTGAGTCAATGAATCTCCAGTACTTCAATAATTGAATATATATGATTTAGTTTTTAAAATATTTTAATAATCAATGATTTAGTCCATGATGATTTGGTCCTTGAATTCGAACTAATTTTTAATTTTCTTGTTCATAAATTTATATTGAATTTATACGTACCTTTTGGTGTGACCGGTACTTTAAAGATTGAGTAGTATATTTTGATTATTCAAGAATTGAGTTGTCGACTCGGTAGAGATTCAAGGATAAAATAGTAACTTTTCTATATATATAGGCCAAAGTGCATTTTTGGTCTCATATCTTTTACGCAGGTCCCAATTTGGTCCGGTAACTTTTTTCATTGCACTTTTGGTCTTATATCTTTTGGTCAAGTGCAAAATTGATCTCATATCTTTGCGAAAATTTCCACCATTGGTCCTACAATGTGTAACCTTTTACAAAGATACGAGACCAATTCTGCAACCTGATCAAAAGATATGAGACCAATTCTGCAACTTGATCCAAAGATATGAGACCAAATTGAGACCTGTGCAAAAGATATTGGACCAAAAGTGTAACAAAAAAAGTTATGGGACTAAACTGAAAACTGAGCAAAAATTATAAGATCAAAAATACACTTGGGCTCTATATATATATATATATATATAACACATCATGTAGTTAGATAGTAAGTACTCAATGTGAGACTTAGCTTTGACTATTAGCTAGCTAGCTCTCCACTAATATTTAATAGGATACACAGAATTAATAAATAATTGAAGGAACAATTGTACGTGTGCTTTAAGTAACTCTCTTAGTTCATTGCACTACATAGATTGCTGTAATAATGTTATTTTCGATTTATTACAAAATCATTCGTTGGGACCTACTATGATTCCACAATTATTTAAAGGAATATTCCCAAATGTTATATGTATATAATTTCTATCAATTTTTCTTGACAATATATGGCTATTTTATTCTCCTCTTCTCAGTCTCCAATTAGGACTCACTTTCATATGAAAATAAACATAGCAAAATTAGATATTGATGTGAAGATATTCGAAGAAAAAGACTACAAAAAAAAACTCAATCAATTTAATTAAGAAAAGATTCTGTGGAGAATTATGCCAAGATAAGAAGAGGAGAGGATGATGATTAATTAGATATGACTTATTACAACTTTTTCTTTTATTTTTGGAAAGTAAACAAACATGTAAGATACAAAAAACTTTCTATTTCTGAAAACTGCATAATTTGCATATGACAATAATACTTTATGAAACATCACAATTTACTATATATGGATTCATAGAACAAGGTATTTAAATGCAAAAAATTGAACTATAAGGTGCCAAAACAAATTCAAATCAAATTACAATACGCCAAATTGTAATTTATCCTAATTATTATCAATAATTATTCTTACATATGACATGATATATGTTATCTGATATGTAATTATTACTTTGTTTAGTTGAAATTTTTAATAACCCATGCAACAATTAATTACTCCTGATTCAATTATAATGTATAATAGTATACAATAATATAATAGAGAAATATTGGTTTTTTTTATAAATTTTAATCATAAGGGAAAATGTAAAAACATTATTGTATTTGAAAATCTTGATAATAAATGTAGACAAACAATTGTATCTAAATATTTTTGTTAATGTGACATTATTTTATTATGTTGATTTTAGGTATACACACACATACATGTACAATATTATAGCTGCAATATTTAAAATTAAGTTTCTGAAGCAAAAAAAAAAATAAAAAAAAAAATAAAAATTTCCCTTTAAACATTTACATACATTAACCTTGGAACCATCCCCGTGTACCTTCCAACTGTGCTCTGTGCATCTATCATAAACTTTGCTGAGTTTGTTTGTCATTTAACAAAATAATATATGGGTTTGTGTTTATAAGAAAAGTTTTGTACCTCAAATGCTTGTTATCAATTCCAAGAAAAAGCGTTGAAAGATCACTTATAAGAAAAGTTTTATTAGGAATGATTGAAATAGCCAGATTCAATAGAAATTTTAAAATTTTATTTTATGGGTTTGTGTTTGGATCCAAACTCAATTTTAATAGGTCCGGGTATTGTGATACCTTACTCGTACCTTACTCATCTACCAATAATAATAAATATTTATTTTTATATAAAAAAAATATAATATTTTGCAATTATTTGTTAAGAAAATATTAAATTATCAGAATAAAATATTAAATATTTCACAAATATTGAAATATTTTAATAATACTTCCTATTTATGATTTTTTTTTATTTTTAGTAGTTATAGATACAAAAAATGGATGAAAATAAGTTTTATATTAATAAAAAATAATTTAATTTAATCTTTGCATATTTGAGATTAGGTATGAGGATTAGACTACTCAGTAGGCGTGTGGGGATATGGATTGATTTTAATATATGCTCATGTTTGAGTTCGAATCCGGAAATCATATATAATACCCTACCCATACTTTATTCATAATCATTCATGGGCTTTATCCTACTTTCTAAATTCCATCATTAGATTTTCAATAGAAAAAATAGAGAAATTAAAGGACAAGTTTTTTTTTTTTTATTAAAGTAAAACGGTGAGCCCCTAAAAAACAGACAAAGGGGGCGATTAGCCTAACACTAAATTACAAGACTGAGAATTGTAACATCCCTATCCAATTTAAGGAGCTAACTTATTTTACAAAATAAAATCTTGAGATACATGGCCCATTTTAATACAAATTGACAAAGATATACAGACTTTAACAATAGGCTCCGCCTCCAAAATAGCCATACAAGGCCCAATGCAATACTCGAACTTACTAAAATTAGAACCAAAATTTACAAAGAGGCTTCCATCTTAAACGCCAACGAAAGTCCTGCACGACAAAAACTGATTTGTTTCGTAGGGTGAGAATAACTTATATCGTCATTTAGTAAATTTAATTATGTAATTGAATTAAATTAATCAGGATCCCAAATTTTCAGATATTAATAAGTTGAACAATCTCAATTATTCGTATATATTTGTTAAGATTTAGCCTAATATGTAATCAGCTCCTATAATTTTAAAAATGAAAAACATTCAACTTAATTAAATCCCCTAAATTCCGGAAAAAAGATGAATAACATTTTCGGTATCATATTGAGATAATGGGAAATTTCGGAAAGACTATGGAGGTAATCAAAGGTGCAAATCTGGCATGAAATTATAATATATCCCATCAAAATAAAATAGAGACATTAAAAGGGCTATTAAAAATACGACTTTTACTTATAAGAACACAATATCAAATAATGTTTATATTTAAATAATAAATTGGAGAACTAAATTGGCGCATTCAAAGATATAAGAAAAAGAGGAGGCGAACATTAAGATCATACTTTTTAAAAACGGGTAATTGATCCTAAATGTTCTATGTATCATAATATGTTTCAAGAACAAAAACCAAATAGAGATAAAAAAATTCAAACATTGTGATTTCACATGAACATGCGATGACTTTATATGATCCTTCGACACACATCCACATCTTCGAAGGATACGCAAAAAAAATAATATGAACCAACAAATAGCAATACTGGAAGGATTAAAATAATTAATCATATTTATGAAATTACCAATTCTTAAAAATTGTGAATAGTTAAACAAAAAGGATTATATTTAAATTCAGATGTTTGTTTATGTAACTGTAAGTAAATCAATTTGTTGCTACGGTAAATTAATCAAGGACTAAAAAATATGAAATATAATATTACTTTTAATAATGAAGAGATGTTGGAGATTATAGAGCGAGCGCAGTAGAAAAAGTGCAAAATTAAAATTTTCGCAATAACCCTAATAATCTCCACCCAGGATCCACTATTAGTGTTTATACCAGTGAGAAAAGAAGTTTACCTAAATCAAACGGTTGCTTTGAATTTTGCGATTCCGAGAAGTCCACAGGTCCGTGTCCTTCCTCTGCCGGTGATCCACACAAACAGTTTGGCAGATACCCAGGTGCTAGCCTCCAATATCTTCTCCAAGAGATCTTGGGACCTAATTTACAATCTTGGAATTTCAAGAACTCTTCTTGAAATATCCAAGAACACAAAGTGGCGCACCAAGAAACAATTTCTTGGCCACACTCTCTAGGTTTTGGCGCCTCTCTTTTTCCCTCTCACACAACTCGCCTCTTTCCCTATGTTTAGGGTTAGTTCAAAACTCTCCCTCTCACACTTAGCATATGCGACTTTTTCACTCTCAAACTAGGGTTATGAGACTTGTTTTGGCTTTATAGAGTCTAACTCTTTAAATAGGGAGTATCTCTTTCCTAACTCATGAAAATAAGGAATTATAATAAGGAAATAGGGATTCCCCAAATCTTGATTATGATATTACACTAATATTATAATTCAAAATTAAAAGGCAATTTAAATTTAAATTTCAAGATCAAATCTTGAAAACTAAATCTTGAATGCCCAATTCCCATTGGTTGGAATGAGTCAGGAGGATTTGAATTCTTAATTAAAATATTACATTAATATCTTTATTTAAAATTCAAAATGCAATCGTGAAATCCAAAATGCAAGATCAAATCTTGCACTCCACTCTTCCAAGAATGCGCCACCTCCTAGCCCATTTTAAAGGAATTTAATAAATAAGATAACAACTCTAACTCTTAGGAAGTTATCATAATCTAATTAATATCCCAAACAAATTGAATTAAAATATTACCATAATATCTTAATTCAAATTTGAATCTTGAAATCAAAATCAAATCTTGAATTCAAATTGACAAAACCATATTTTATTAATTTAAATCCAAGTGAGGCGCCACCCTCATTATCTTATCCTTCAATATTAGAGAATTTAATAAATCAATAATCCCCTAACTTTTAGGAGACTTGGCCAATTCATTATTCCCTAATATTTAAAATAAGAATCCAATTGTAAATAGATTAATTAAATTAACTATTTAACAATTGATATATTTATACTTGTCTAACAAATTTAAATATCACAAATATAGATTTTATTTAAGACAAGACTTCATGTCCCAGACATTCAACTATGTCTTAAATTGTGTCACTAAAGTGACTCACGAATTAAACCCTAATTCGTGTCCCATTACAGTATCTTGATCCTACTCGTGTGTGACCCAGCAGGACTCACGTGAAGTTGGCAGCAAGCCATCTCTATGACTCACAAGCCGAGAGCGGACTCTAGCAAGCCATCACGACTACCCAAAACACGTGAGTTATCGCTTTAACATCAACGACTTAACCTTAGTACCACCTTGTCATAATCCCTATTGTCACACGATATTTTGGTCACGGATAAGGCACGGGAAAGTCATCCTTAATCCAAACCATAACTTTCTCGATTCCTTGAATTAGTCCCATTTCCCTGTGTGGCCACACATTCCTTGGACAGACTCATCGAGGGGGCCAGTTAAATATCTCTCAACTTAATGAGGGACAAAATTCCTTCTTGGTCAACCACATTCCTTAGCACGACAAACAACTAAACTCGTACCTAGCCTGTATGGTTACCCTGTTACGGGCAACGTTGGACTAGGCCAAAGTTCAGCATCTACAACGCCGGAATAGTCAAGACCTCAGGTCCAAGGGCATCGTGACAGGTGTACAGCAGAGGCTAGCTCATGACTAAACCCATGTAGGACTCTCCGGGTCGGTCCAGCAACTTGTAACCCATTACATAATTGCACCATGACTCTCGTGAAGCATCATATGCATGTATCTCTAAACATCGAAGTCATGCTGGTCTTAGTTCATTCACGTTCCCACGAGAATAATCGACCAGGGACAGTTTAGAATAATTATCACATAATTAATCAGTGATTGTTATCACAGTAAACATGCTAATAGTATGATAACGACATAATTTATCATCCATAAATTAATCAAACAATATGTTCATACATATAAAATGATTGGCCCTAGGGCACAATCTCCATCAAGAGATTCCAAGATATAAGATCACTATACTTATACTTTTAATTTTCATGTGATATTCCCCAAAAAATTTGTATCTTACTGGTGAAAATATTTAAGTAGATAGATCTACCTTCGAAAAACTCTATGAAAAATAAGAATTTCCAAACCCTAACGATACGTCAATTGAATAAAAACAGAGGAAAAAATTAGCATCAACTAAATGAAAGAATTATGGAAATATCAAATCATAGTTAAAATAAAAAATGTCATCGTAAAAATTAATAAAAAGTCAAACAAAAACCACATACGAAGAAAATATAATCAATTTAATCTCTACCTGATAATCCACTTACCAATGTTGAAAATCAATAATAAATAAAAAATCATAATTGAAAAAAAAAACGTTCCTAGATGTAACGTTGTAAGCAAAAAAGAATGAAATAGAAATATACGTCAAGGCTGAGATTCGCAACTTCTAATAGTTCACATCAGAACCTATTTAATGTCATCTCTAAATTATAAATCCTAGACAATGAGAACATATGCGATGTGTGACTACTAATGATCTTCTTGTCAAATTCATTATTCCCCACCCTGAAGTATATCCTTCTAAAAGACATGTATTCACGGTTATCAAAATGAGCAACAGTTGATGCAAACACGAAACTGTTGTCAGAAACTCCAATATATCTACTTTTATTCTGAGTAGGACCATATTGGAAATTCATAAGCCAATCAGATGATTTATCAGATTTGCCCTCCTTTCTCCACACATTGAAGCGCTTCCATCCAACACCGTCATCTACTATCGAAACAGCACCGAGACATTCGTTGAAAACCACAAGTTCAGTGAAAAATCCATTGTGTTCTTGAGGCATTTCAAAAATAGCAAAAGATGTGTCTCAAACCTTGAATTGAACTACTTCCTGTTCAACCTCATCATTGTGCATATGTGGAAAGGATTTAATCCAGTAAATAGAGCCATCAATATGAACACTGTTGGAGCTAAACAAAGTAACATCGAGATCGACCAAGGCCGGAATGGACCACTTCATGTTTAGAGTTGCAAATGTAGTAATATACATATTGTCACAGTTGAATGTATTTTTCCACAGAAGAACTAATACGTACGTATTTCGTGATGCATCAAAAGCAAATTAAGATCTTACAATAGCTGCAAATCATCAAAATGGAACAATAAAAAATAACTTTATAAATACCCAATCCACATATATTGTATAACAACAAAGCGCCTCTTAAATGCAACATATAGAAATAACTTACAGTCATTCATATACTCAGAAGGGGGTGCTACATTCGTATGCTGACCTGTAATGGGGTTGCTTAAAACGAACAAATAATTGTGACTATTAGAGTTTGACATCATGCAAATTATACCATTGACAATGCCAATAATGTCAACCTTATGGTCGCTTGTAAGGGGTGGGGATTTATTTTCCGCCATGATTCATGACCAAACCGAGACTTGGACACCGTTACAAAGAATTTCGACTTGTACAAACCTGAGCCAATCTCGCATACTAAGATATGGCAAGACCTGTTAGCCTGGAAACAATCCCTATTGTAGTACTGAATAAATTCCATATCACGAACACTAATGCTCCCGTTCCTTGAAACTAAGTGCATCGAAAATACCTCGTCAACATCGATGTATGTCATTATCTTGCACATTAATTCAGAAGGTACATAATACTCATCGAGGAAAGACATATTTTGAAAAAAATGAAATGGAAGAACCCTAATTTTCTAAGCGGGAGTTATGAATTATGAGTATTTATATATATCGCGTGGGCGCCTAGAAAATCATCTATTTAACTAATTTGAAATATTTGCGACGGGAAAAATCTATATACTTATTGGTTATGATATTCTATTTAGATATCACTTACAAATGAATGCTATCATCCCAAAATAGTGCTCATTCACGGAAACATTTTAAATTATTTGCATTTCCAAGCAGAAAAAATATAAAACAATTAGATAATGAATAGATACCTTGTCGAATATCACAATCCTTCTTAACCAATTAAATGATTACAAAGAGGAGATTCTCGACCAAATGCACCGAATAGAAAATACTTACTTTACCAATCCAAAATGGAATAAAATAATATTGGCGAGTTGAATTATAATTCGAGGAAAAATAAAATTAGGAAAAGTTGCAACCTAATATGTTTTTAATGAAACGTGAAATAATAACTAATCTCAACATAATATCGGAAGCAATAATATGATACGCGCATTTTTTATTTATTCGTAAAGAATTATATTCACATTATTGCCTTTAAAACGTTTTCTAAAATATAAACCCCAATAAATAAGTTGTTCATAACACAATATCAGATGTACCTATATATATATATATGTGCGATCTTTTATTCAATATACCATTCGTGAAGTCTAAAAATTGTATAAGCTTTACATGATATAAGTGAAATTCAAATTGAATAAATTAATTGTCCCAGTGAAGCTTATCATCTCTATCTATTAGTGATCTCACATCCAACTTTCCATCCGTAAAAAATTACATTCGTTGATATTTATATACAAATAACTGTTGGAGATTGTGCCCTAGGGCCAATCATTTTATTTGAT
>QANZ01053246.1:3134-16151 GCA_003254925.1 Chamaecrista fasciculata | reverse complement strand
CACTTGTCCGAGTCTTTGTCCGGTTCGGTTATGACAACACTGAGAAATAGTCTATCTCAACTATACGTCTAGTTAAAAATAATAGTAGATGAAATCACCTTTTGAACTAACGTTGAAACATATGTAAAAGTTTGAGAACCAAAATAGAACAAAAATTAATTTTAGGACCAAATGAAACTGACCACATACTTTTAGAACCAAAATTACTATTTGACCTTTTTTTATGTTCATATTTCATGTGTTATGTAATAATACCGTTTTGTGCGCATTTTAGTGTTGTCTCCTCTTATCAATGCTACCAGAAAAGATTGTGGGTGGTGAAATGGAAGCTCAGAAGTTATATGATTCTGTTAATGTCCTGTTGTCACTACAAGTAAGAAAGATTTTAAATTTAGAATTGTGGTTACGTTGCACAATTTGAAGCTTTTATTAATCAATTGGTTTTGCAATTGTAGAGTAAAAGTGGTGGCTTAAAAGCTTGGGAGCCTACGGAAGCTCAAGATTGGTTAGAAGTAAGTAGCTTTAAATCATTTCATAGTGAGAAAAATTATTATTTAGTCTCTAGATTTATAGCAAGTTAACTAATCAGTTACTGAATAATCGAAATATATAATTTTGTTCCTGAAATATTTTAATTTTCAACTACTTAGTCTTTATTGACTTTTTGGTCGCTGAATTTAAACTATTTTTATACATTTTGGTCCCTGATTTTGCTTTGAATTTTAAGTTTTTGGTCTTTGAATTTGACTCAGGGACCAAATCTTAATAATTGTAATAATTCAGAGACTGAGTTATATATTTTGATTACATAAGAATTGATTAGTTGACTCGATGTAAAATTCAGAAACTAAAATAGTTGGTTTTCTCTTCCATGGCCTGTTCTACATACAAATAGTAGTAATAATATATGTCATATAACTTTTGAAGTATACAAAAGAATTACTAACTCTGATCTTCATATACTATTTGGACAAAAGTTGTTGAACCCTACAGAACTTTTTGAGGACATTGTAGTGGAGCATGAATATGTAGAATGCACTGGATCAGCAATTCAAGCCTTAGTTTTGTTTAGCAAGCTATATCCAAGTCATAGGAAGGAAGAGATTCGTAATTTTATTATGAAAGCTATAGAATTCCTTGAAAAAACACAAACAGAAGATGGTGGATGGTATGGGTGTTGGGGTGTTTGCTTCACTTATGCAACTTGGTTTGCACTTCGAGGCCTTGTTGCTGCTGGCAACACATATCAAAATTGTGCTTCCATTCGTAAAGCTGTAAAATTTCTACTAGCAATACAAAGAGAGGATGGTGGTTGGGGAGAAAGCTATTTTTCATGCCCTAAAAAGGTATATCAATTTAAATTTGCATATAATTCAACAATATTATATATTTTTGAAAAGCCCTTTTTTTTTAACCCAAGTTACAATTTGCTTGCTTGATATATACATATATAGAAGTATGTGCCACTTGATGAAGGAAAGCAATCAAATGTGGTACAAACTGCATGGGCTATGATGACTCTTATCTATTCTGGCCAGGTAGATACGAAGTATTTAAGGTTAAATTACATTAAAACTCTCCAAAGTTCTAGATTGTGGGTAAACAATGTTCGAGTTTCAAAATTTAACAAATAAATTTCCTAAATTTTTAATTTTGCTCAACGTAAAACTCTTAAGTTTTAAAACTAATTAACAGATAGACCACTTGAACTTTCAATTTTGTTTCCTTAGGACCTTTGAATTATCAAAAAAGTGAGACTATTTAGGAGTTTTGCATTAGCAAAGTAGAAAGCTTAGATGGGTATATCTGTCAAGTTTTAAAACTCAAAGGGTCCTAAATGAACAAAATTAAATCTGGGGATTCGTCTGTCAAATTTTGAAACTCACAGGTATTTTCTGCCGTGGACCTAAAACCCATAAGATCTTTAGTATAGTTTAGTCAATATTTAATTCTAATCCAAATCACAAATTTACCAATAATAATTGAAATAAGAATTAATATTAATATTAAATGTATTTGATTGGACTAATAGCGGCAGAGAGACCCAACTCCTCTTCATCGCGGGGCAAAGATGCTTATCAATGCCCAACTAGAGGATGGGGATTGGCCACAACAGGTAGTTGCTACTTGCTACCTAGCTCTAAATTATTGATTAAATATAATGAATTATTAATTAAGACAAACTAATTAATTATAGTTAAATATGGAATTAAGTTTTTTTTTAATGACTTGTACTTTCAGGAGGTCACTGGAGTATTTAATAAGAATTGTATGCTACATTACCCAATGTACAGAAATATCTTCCCAATGTGGGCTTTGGCAGAATACTGTAAGCATGTTCAACTTCCTTCCATAGATGTGTAGCAAACTAGCAATAGCGTGATTCAAGGATACATGAAGTTGTGTAACAATGACAAATAACCTTAAAGGCAAAGAAGCTGAATGTGTAAAAATGAATGTATCCATACATATGGAAAGAAATTGGTACTTCAATTGGTACATATGTATTATATGTGTGTGTATATTTATGGGGTCTTAAGGAATATGTGAAGGAAATGGAATTAATTGAGTTGAGGCCACTTCTTCATAGTAACAAGGGCTAGAACTATTCTCAGTTTCTCACAGTCACTTGCTTCGCCACTGGTGAATAGTTATCAAAATATATGCCCTTCAGTCTATTTTAATTTTAAATGTTTCAAAATATTTAAATTGGTCCAAAATGTATGTCCTAAGCTTATTTTTTGAGATTAATTTAAAAAATTATAGAAACATGTAGGACTAATTTGAAAAAATGAAACATAAAAGACCAATTTGAATGTCACCCCAAATTTGTTATTGGTGTTTTGATCAAATCTAATTCTTAAATATTATTTCATCTTGTTTGTCATTCTCCCCCATTAGATTGAGAAAAATTATGTCAAGGGTAATTAGGTAACCCATAACTTCAATTTCATTACATTCAGAATGAAACGAGAGAGAAATGACTAACTTCATGAAATGAGAGACTACTTACTTTTAGACTCGCCTTTAGGTCTGATTTAATTTTCGTTTGTCGACAACCTCCATTGAAAAGAAAAATAACTCATCAAGATTCAAGAGAAATCCATAGCTTCAATTTCACCACATTTAAACTTCAAATAAGATAGATATGCTCATATTCAGTGTTTCAAGACCAATCGTTGAGCCTATTAGGAAACATTAGAGACCAAAACGAAACTGTTGTCTACTGGGAAATATTAAAGACCAAAACAAAATAAAAAAAATATGGGCCAAAACAGAATTTATAGTAAATATTAGGGACCAAATAGGATTTTGACCTTAAGAAATCAAGAAATTTAGTTTTTGAATCAATGTAAAATGCAAAAACTATAAAACTATATAGAAATCAAGAAATTTAGTTTTTGAATCAATGTCCTTTAAAACAAGGATCCATCCATTTATTACATATATACATATATAGTATACATTGCTTCCTATTTGACATATATAAAAAGTAAAGTAGACAATTAATATAGGGCTTGGAAGACTATAGGACTGCACATGCTTAAGTAGATGAGATGTCGTTTTACTTTTGATGATATGAATTTATTCTATAATGTAAATTTAATGAAGCTGTCGGCAGTGTGAGGAGGAAGACCCACTTCATATGGATCTTGGCTAAAATCTTCCAAAAGATCCTAAAAATAAATAAATAAAGGAAATTTTCCCTAGCTTACACACTCTTTAGATTTTAGCGAAAATGCATGAAACTTTACTCAACTTTAGTTACTATGCAAGAAATTCACTAATCTTTTTATATATATGCTGCTTTTAATTTTGTACAAATTAAATAACCTATTTTGTCAAATTTTCATTGAAAAAGTCAATAAATTTTTAGTTTTTTAGTTACTATTAATTACAAAAATAATTTAATTTTAAAATTTAAATCAATACAAAATACAACAACAATTATAGAATTCTAAAAAAATTGATTTTTGAATGAAAATCTTAACATTAGGAGTCTTTTGCACNAAATTGGTCCCTGGATTATTGACTCGCTGACAGATTGGTCCCCGAATTTAGGAAATTGACAAATAGGTCCCCGAATTTTTCTAACGAGTCAAATAGGTCCTTTTGTGCATGTTATTCGGGGACCTATTGACTAACGTTAGAAAAATTCGGGGACCTATTTGACTCGTTAAAAAAATTCGGGGACTTATTTTTCAATTTCCTAAATTCGGGGACCAATCTGTCAGCGAGCCAATAATCCAGGGACCAATTTGGTAGTTTACTCAAAGTTTATCTTTCCTCTTTTTTTAACGGAAAAATGGATGAAAAACGTTAGAGGGACCAACTTTGACAAGTTTTGAATAACTGAGGGACCAATATGGAACGAAAAATAACTGAGGGACCTATTTGGAACAATGAGCATAACAGAGGGACCAAAATGGGACTTTGGCCTTTATTCAATAACTGAATTCAGTAAATTTTGTTTTTTTTTTTTGTCAGAATTCATTAATTTTGTGTACTTTAACCTTCTAATCATCAAAAGTTATTGGGCTTCCCTTTTGATCTGGGATTTCTTTTATCACTGCTTGAGCCCAATTTGAATAAGCCCTTTAGATGACATGGTCTCGTTATACAATTGCCCAGTTGTTCCATATTATATCTTATGTGGGAATTTAGAAATATATAAAATAAAAGAAAGTCAATGATTGAATTTAGTATCTTTCATTCCTTGTAATCACACGAAATTGGATGATTTGCCGACCTTGATATATAAGAAATTGAGGGAAGGAAGGCACAAGGGAATTAAATGTCATTTTCATTCAATTAAACAAAGTTTGTCTTAACAGAATTGGACTTCACCAAACTCCCAAGAAGCAGCATATATATATATTAAATGATCCTATCAAAGTCTAAACATGTTTCTTAAATGTCCTTTAAAACAAGGATCCATCCATTTATTACATATATACATATATAGTATACATTGCTTCCTATTTGACATATATAAAAAGTAAAGTAGACAATTAATATAGGGCTTGGAAGACTATAGGACTGCACATGCTTAAGTAGATGAGATGTCGTTTTACTTTTGATGATATGAATTTATTCTATAATGTAAATTTAATGAAGCTGTCGGCAGTGTGAGGAGGAAGACCCACTTCATATGGATCTTGGCTAAAATCTTCCAAAAGATCCTAAAAATAAATAAATAAAGGAAATTTTCCCTAGCTTACACACTCTTTAGATTTTAGTGAAAATGCATGAAACTTTACTCAACTTTAGTTACTATGCAAGAAATTCACTAATCTTTTTATATATATGCTGCTTTTAATTTTGTACAAATTAAATAACCTATTTTGTCAAATTTTCATTGAAAAAGTCAATAAATTTTTAGTTTTTTAGTTACTATTAATTACAAAAATAATTTAATTTTAAAATTTAAATCAATACAAAATACAACAACAATTATAGAATTCTAAAAAAATTGATTTTTGAATGAAAATCTTAACATTAGGAGTCTTTTGCACAAAAATAAATTTTAGAGGTTTTTTTTTATCACTTTTCAAAGTTCTCAGAGGTTTTCTGCATAGTGATTAATGTTCAAGATGGGACTTTTTTATGCATTTTAGCTTTAGATTTCATGTTATTCTTTTCCTTTTTTTCCCTTTAAAATAATTAAATGGAAGTAAGAATTATTATTATTATTATTATTATTATTATTATTATTATTGTTATTATTATTATTAAAAGTAGACTATTATATATTGATAAACTAGTTCTGTAACATTAGTGGGGATAATTAATTAAGATGTAAAGGCTAATTAATTAAATCCAAATTCCTTCAACTAGTTGAGATAATTAACTCATGTTGGCTTTCTTTCATTGATCTGCTCTCATTTGATTTGATTTGATTTTTCTATTTTTTGGGTTTTTTTAGTAGAATGAGATCAATATTGTTGACTTGTTCTGGATATATAAAAACATGTATGATTCAAAATGAAAGTTGTAACTAAAGAATAATGGTATATGGAATTTCCAAATGCAAAACAAAACATCCATGAAATCTAATATTCTGATTTCTGAACAAAAGCTAGCAAATTGTTCTGTGTGATCTGACTCACTTTTTTTATTAGTTATAACTAATTGACAGTGATGAATCATTAATTCCCTATTTCACAAGTAATTAACAAGTTAAAAGCCGTAATCATGGTGCTAATTAATTATGCTTCTAATTTCGTAAATCGTAGAAATCAAGATATAAATAAAATTCACAATTGATTTTTCTAACCAGTATCATTAACACACTATTTAATAAGTACTAATATAAATATTAGGGTAAATTACAAATTAGATACTTATGATTAGGCTGAATCTCACATTACTGTCGTGTGGTTTGAAAAATTTCACTTTAGATACCTTAGATATGCGTCGTTTAACAATTAGGCTACCTGTGTTTTTGTTCCCTTAATTAATTTTAAGGGAAAATGCTGAAGTGGCACAATCTTAGCCATCGATTTTCAATGTATCTTAGCCGTCGATTTCTATTGCATCTTTACCGTTGGTTTCTCTTGCATCTTAGTCGTTGGTTTCCACTCCAAGGTTAAAATCTTATTTTTGGATCTCAAATTATGGGGTAAGTTTCATTTTGGTCATAAAAACTATTTTTTGTTTCATTTTTGTCTACAAACTTTGACATTTTTTCCGGTTTGATCTCCAAAATGTGATTTTATCGAAATTTTCACCGTTATTCTTAGTCATAAATTAGAGATAGAAATCAACCACAATTTTATCTCCAATTTGTAACTAAAAATGAAAATTTCTCTTCCTCTCTTTGTCAACTCACTTAATTATTACGTATTAGAGTAGGGGTGAACAAAAACATAAAATAAATAAATGGGTTAAATAAAAAATGATTTTTTTTAAAATAAAGTCACCCAGTTTGGATCACCCGGACCCGGTGGCCCGACCTGAGTCTAACCGGATCGGGTCTCAAGTCCGGCCCAACTCAGCCTGTGATCTCTCTTATATTTGAGAGAGAAATGGGTCATCTTAATTATTTAGGTTAGCAATAACGGTGTCAGCCATATGAAATAACATTTTTGGGACAAAAATCATAACAAATATGAAAGTTTAAGGACCAAAATGAAATAAAAAATAGTTTTAGGACCAAAATGACACTTATCCCATAATTCGCGGACCAAAATTTGATTTTTCACTTAGTCACGTGAGTGTCACGTTAGCATTTTCCGTTAAAATTGACGGAATAAAACCACAAGTACCTTAATTGTTAAACGGCGCATGTCTCAGGTACCCAAAGTGAGATTTTTTAAACTGTACAATTGTAATGTGAGATTCGGTCTAAACACATGTACCTAATTTGTAATTTACCCTAATATTAAAAAGAAAGAAAAAAATATTTTTTGATTTCTAAATTTATATTGAATCAACGAATCAATATTTAAATAATTAAGATATAAAACTTGGTCTTAAAATATCACCATTGTCAACGATTTGGTCGCTAGTCAAATTCAAAGATAAAAAATTATGAATTTAATACAAATTTAGAGACTACAAAATTTTAAATTAATTCAAATTCAGAGATTAAATCTTTGACAATTATGATATTTCATAGACTAAATGAGGTATTTTGATTGTTCATACAATATAAATTTGGAGGTAAAATAATAAGTTTTTTCGTAAAAGAAAAATAAGAACTAAAAAATTCAACTATCCATTTGAAGATCTGTTTCTGAAGTTCTTATAGTAAGCAGCTGAATCCTTCAACCATTAAGATGAGACACGAATTTGGTAGTTGGCTAGTTGCAATGGCTAAGCACACGGACAGCAACTTTATATAATATACCGATCGAAAAGGAAATCCATTAATTAATTTATACATATATTGAATTATATATAATCCTTGAAGTCTATATATGTGATTTTAATATTAATCTAAGATTGTTCAACAAGAGAGTTTCTGTAAACTATTAATCCGACAAATTATAAATAAGTTAATTAAGAACCCATATTTAATTTAATGAAACACGCGTAATATTAATATTTAGAAAAAACATCTACTATGCCATAGTCTTAATTATAAATTATCACTCTTGTGTATAGTTTCCCATATATGATATATGATATATATATATATAGCAAGTGAGAAAGAAAGAGTTGACTAATTAATATATAGAGTTTTTTTTTTAACTAAATATTATTCAGGTACCTACTCGATCTATATCGGCAATAGTAATTAATCATTTCACAATTCACAAATTTACATTTTGATGGATGAGATAATTGATCCAAAAATTTTAAAAATACTTTATACTCAAAGTTAAAAATTGAATTTTTAACATTTAATTAAGAATAGATACATTCTTTTTTTTTTTTCATTACCAATTAGTTCTTTACTACTTTAACTACACGCCTTATGTTAATATATATATAGTTGTGAATTAAGTCTCTTTTGTTTTATCATTTTCATGAGTTTTGCAACTTGTTAACATGCATGCCCTTATTAATTAATGTATATTGCTTCTAGGACAAGTTTTATAAACAAAAGCCTAATGCATGAGCTGGCTCAAACTGCGATCTCATATATATATATATATATATATGGACCATCAGGCTGACCAACGGCCTCACTGCCCATCATAGGGACTTACTGTCGGGACCACCATGGCTGACCAACGTGTGCACCGCTCTCACGCCTACCAATAGTCTAATTAAAAGTACCTACCAAAGTCTTTCTACATCCTTGGACGGAGAGCCTCACTTCGGACCAGGGTCATGAGTGAGAGTTTCCAAGAATGCCATCCACAATTGTGTTTGGGTTTACAGCTCACAATTGCTTGTCATGGCTCTGATACCAATTTGACCCAGGAGATTAGGCACGTGAAAGAAGATATAATGTAATCTGAGTTTTATTAGCAATAATACTATAATAATTCTTGCTGCTCTGTAATCTGTTAAAATGATCTAAAATCTTCTTATGATATATATATATATATTAGGAGATATATCTATAATAAAATAGTTACCTTCTAAATAAGAAATTTCGTTTTTAAATAAATATTTAGATAAAATACTAATATCTTTCCAATGGTTTTCGATAATACGATTAATATGATGATATTCTTTTTTAACAAAAAATTTATATGAACTCAAAAAACATTATAGAAATAGAGGTTTATTTATATAGAAAACTTACAAGAGGCAGGGGGTTTACAGGGAGCAGGGAGTACTTGCACTTTCACACATATACTCTTACTAAACATACAAACTTCGAATACTTAGCTATTACATTCTGGGACTATATATAGACTTCTGGCGGATTTCAAAACTTTGGAATCCACGGACTTAACACGCTAACAAATCCGAAAATTATTACAGTACAAAAGAGAAAACAAATAGCATCTTATCTTTTACAAAAGAAAAAGCAAAAGTAAACAGTGAAATGTCTTCTTTTCTGATGATTGAAAGATGATGTCTGCCACATGCCTGACCTTTAGTTGAATTGGGACAAATTCGTCTGCTTTGTTGAGTCATGACCAAATAATGGAGATTCTGTTGATGGAGTATTCTTCTTGTAAAGGTTGGTGAAATAATTTTTGTCATCTTCAGGAGTAGGGTCAGCAGAATGGGTCTCTGATCCAATGTCTTCATCTTGGGCTTGTGTAGATGATTGGGCCTTATTCTGAGAAGGAGAAATAGAAGCCCAAATTTGTTCTAACTCTTCTTCTGAACTAACACTGGCTAATTGGGCCATTTTCTGAGATTTCTTAAGGAGGAAACTGGACTGATCGGTGTTGGACGAAAGTTGTGACTGTTCTGTTGATGAATTGACATAAAAAGAGGAAGAATTCTTCTGTATTCAACGATTCAGACTAATTGGAGAATGGATTTCTGGATCAAATTTATTCCACCATTTTATAAATAGGGTTCTAGCTAAAGTTCTGGGAAAAGGAGAGGGAAGTTCTGTGATAAAACCATAGTCCCAATGAAGGGTCCAGGTGATGGAGATTGTGCCATAGGGCCAATCATTTTATGTATATGTTTTGAACATATTGATTAATTTATAGATGATAAATTATGTTGTTATCATATTATTAGCATGTTTACTATGATAATGTCCTTGATTAATTATGTGATAATTAATCTAAATCCGTCCGTGGTCGATTGTTCTCGTGGGAGCGAGAATGAACCAAGACCAGCATGACCTCGGTGTGTGGAGATACATGCACTAGATGCTTTACGAGAGTCATGGTGCAATGAGTAAGGGGTTACAAGTTGCTGGACCGACCTGGAGAGTCTTGCATGGGTTTTAGTCATGAGCTAGCCTCTCCTGTACTCTTGTCAAGATGCCCTTAGACCTGATGTCTTGACTATTCCGGCGTTGTAGATGTCAGACTTTGGCCAACGTTGCCCGTAGCAGGGTAGCCATACAGGCTAGGTACGGGTTTGGTTGTTTACCGTGCTGAGGAATGTGGTTGACCAAGATGGGATTTTGTCCCTCATTAAAAATGAGAGATATCTAACTGGCGCCCTCGATGAGTCTGTCCAAGGAATGTGTGGCCACACAGGGAAATGGGACTTACTCAGGGAATCGAGAAAGTTGTGGTTTGGATTATGGATGACTTTCCCGTGCCTAATCCATGACCAAGATATCGTGTGACAATAGGGATCATGTCAAGTTGGTACTTAGGTTAAGTCGTTTTGGCGTTAAGCGATAACTCACGTGTTTTGGGTAGTCGTGATGACTTGCTAGAGTCCGCTCTCGACTTGTGAGTCATAGAGATGACTTGCTACTAACTTCACGTGAGGCCTGCTGGGTCACACATGAGCAGGATCAAGATGCCGCATTGGGACACAATTAGGGTTAATTCGTGAGTCACTTTAGTGACACAATTTAAGACATAGTTGAATGTCTTAGGACATGAAGTCTTGTCTTAAATAAATATCTATGTTTGTGATATTTAAATTTGTTTGACAAGTTTAAATATATTAATTGTTAAATAGTTAATTGGATTAATCTATTTACAATTATATTCTTGTTTATAATATTAGGGAATAATAAATTAGATAAACTTCCTAAAAGTTAGGAGATTATTGATTTATTAAATTCACCAATATTGGGAAAATGAGATTGAGGGTGGCGCCTCATATATGATGATTTTAATTAATGGAAATGTTTTGTTAATTAGAGTCATGACTTGGATTTGAATTTGAATTCAAGATTTGATTTTGATTTCAAGATTCAAATTTTGAATTAAAGATATTAGGGTAATATTTTAATTCAATATTGTTGGATATTAATAAGTTGGTTATAACTTCCCAAGAGTTATGATTGTTATTTTGATTTATTAAATTCCTTAAAAACAAGAGGGAGATGGCGCATTCTAGGTGGGACCAAGAGCAAGATTTGATCTTGCATTTTGTTTCTCAAAGATTGCATTTTGAATTCAAATTAAGATATTAAGGTAATATTTTAATTAGGAATTCAAGGCCTAAAATTGTGATATTATTATAATCATAATTTTATAATTTGATAATCCACTGATTTAGGGATTATCTAATTATAATTATAGGCGCCACTTTGGTCTTGGAATTCAAGAACAGTTCAAGAAGTTCAAATTTGTAGCTTCTACTTAAAGCACTTGCAAAAAAAAAAAAGAGAAGTTCAAATATAGTTTTTAAGAAAAAAGTTAGGTAAATTTTTAAGAAAAAAGAGAAGTTACAAAAAAAAGTTAAAATATAGTTTTTTTAAGAAGTTCAAATTTGTAGCTTCTACTTAAAGCACTTGCAAAAGCTATTTTTTTAGTTCATTTTATTAATTAAAAGTACTTTTGTCATTTTATATCCAAACAACTTTGATAATTAAAAATACTAGTGCTTCACTCAAAAGAACTTTTAAAAAAAGTTTGATAAATAAAATTCTTTTTTCATAAGCTTGTCCAAACGAGCTCATAGAATGATTAATGTGATCATGGTGATGATAGCATATGGGAGAAGAATGAAGCAAGAAGATGGGCATGTAAGGGACCATAATATATAGAGAGAGAGGTCCATGCGCATGACCAGAAAACTATATGTATGTATGTATACATAATATAAAAAATGTACCAAGTTATTTCATCTTTAAATTTATATTAAATCAATGGATTTATCTATGAATAATTTGAAATACACGATTTGACCCATACAGTAATTTAGTCCTTAAATTTAAATTAATTTTGTACACTTTAATCTTTGATGATTGCAATATTTTATAGATCGAGTAGGATAGAAAGTATTGTAATGATAGTGTGTTTGATACATTATGATCTCAGATGTCATAATATCTTAGATGTCGTAGTATATGATATTATAATATAAGATACATAGTATTTATAAGAATAAATTACACAGAAGGTTTGTGTGGTCTAGGGTATTTTGAGATCGAGTCCTTGTGGTTTGAAAACTTGCAATTTGGGGACTAATTAAGGTTTACTCCATTAGTAGAAAAGGGCCCTCCATCCAAAATTGAACAAAAATTTGGGCTAAAATATCATTTTAAGACCCTAACAATTAATTTTTTATGCATTTGATTTATTGTTTCTATGAAGGAGAGACCTTGATGCAAAAACAGAAAATTTTCGGGGACTTTGACTCTGGTTATTGAAATTTTTTCGATTTGACAGAATTCAAGGGATCCTTTTGCAATCATATTCAACCATATTTTCAATAGCCAGAGTGGAGTCAAATGTATAAAAAATTAATAGTTATGGTCTTAAAATAGTATTTTAACCTAAATTTCTATTAAATTTTGGACGAAGTGTTGTTTTCTGTTAACAAAGCAAATCACAGTCCCTAAATTGTAATTTTTTAAACCACAGGGACTCAATCTCGAAACTTCAAATCATATGAACCTTCTGTGTAATTTACCCTATTTATAATACTAATATTTGGTACGACAAAATAATATATATATATATATATATAAGATATCAAATGCATATTTTTAATATTTTCAATTGAATAACATTT
>QANZ01053214.1:0-11423 GCA_003254925.1 Chamaecrista fasciculata | reverse complement strand
CTCTCGAGAAGCATCTAGTGCATGTATCTCTATACACCGAGGTCATGCTGGTCTTGGTTCATTTACGTTCCCACGTGAATGATCGACCAGGGACAGTTTTAGATTAATTATCTTATAATTAATCAAGGACGCCATCATAGTAAACACGCTAATAATATGATAACAACATAATTTATCTCTATAAATTAATCGAAAATTACATATGTTCAAATAACACATAAATAAAATGATTGGCCCTAGGACACAATCTCCATCAGCTAATTCATTCAGTTAATACAAAATGAAGGACCAAAAAGTAAGTGTCCTCATGGAAAATTATTTTGGCAATATTCGATAATTGCAATTATAGTATATATATTTATCAAGTGAAATAATCTATAAAAAAATCTGCAAAAAGCTCCAAATTGTAGTTTTTCCAAAAAGTTGATTATTGCAATTCCTAATACAAAAAAATTCAATCAATTAAAAATCTAACCCAAACAACTCAAATTATTCACAAAAATAAAAAAGTCAAAATTAATTTTCTCTTCCATTCTTATCTATATACACTTTATCAATTTTCATACTCTTCTATCTACCAACCACAATCATTACATATACATTTAAATGATTTCACACCTAAAAATTTAATTTTACAACAAATTATCCAAATAACATTTAACTTATAATCTAATTTTTCATAATTTGATCATCATCTGATCAAATTATAATCTTATCCAAACCTACCGTAAAAATGATGAAGGAGAACTTGTGCAAAAAGATCTAGAGAAAGACAGAGATATTCAGAGAAAGCGTGAGCCATTGAGTTCTTCCGGAAAAATTTTAAGAGAACAAAGTTGAAAGTGAATATGTTTGTTAATTTTTAAAAATAAAAAATTCTAAGTGAACAAATTAAAAATTCATGAAGTCTATCAAATTTTAAAAGTTAGTATTTTTAATCCCAACTTAAATCTTGGATAGTCTTAATACAATTTAATCCCTATTATATATAACTTTGAATTTTATTGTTAGTCTTATATTTTTATAAGATACCATAAAATATTAATATTAATAAAATTATTTTTTAACTCCTCATTGTTTTATTTCAACTACAGCCATAAAATTATTTTTGAACCACTGTTTAGAGGTTGCTAATACGGCGAATTGTTCAACACCTCACTGTTTTATTTTACTAGATTTATTTAACAATTCATAAAAGACTAGAACTAGATGTTTTTGGTCGGATAAATTAATTTTTAATGAAAAAATCCATAAAACAATATGAGAAAAATTAATAAGCTAGTACAATAGCATATCAAAAAAAATAAGCTAGTACAATAATACTTGTTTTTTTTTTTCCATTGCATCCAGAAAACAAAAATAATAAGACAGAAGCATTTTTTGGTCTTTAAATTTTACATAAATTATTCATTTTGTCTTTAATTTTTTTTACTATAAAATTTGTCGAATAAAAAATGGAGTAAATTAATAATTTGGTCCCTAAAATATCATCAAACTGACAATTCAATTCTTAAAATATTAAAATATATAATTTAGTCCTTAAAGGATTAAAACGGTAAATTAATTAATTTTTTTATGGACTAAATAGTACACTATTTTAATCTTTTAGGAATTAAACTGTATATTTCAATCTTTCAAAGATTAAGTTGTTAGTTGGATTATCTTTTAGTGATATTTTGTTAGTTAACTCTAAAAAATGATTGGGACAAAATTAACATGATAAATTTTGAGAAAAAAAGATACTTTTGCCAAATAAGAATAATCAAAAGTTGTATGGAAAACCAGGCAAAAAAAAAAAAAAGTTGTATCGAAAATGCGAAGTGGATACATTTCGAATTAGCGTCTAAAATGAAAATTTACGGAGGCAACACAGGTAAGGAAGGGTTTATTTGCTTCATTCGATTTCCATTTCTATTTCCAAATTCTCTTGCAAGGTACTTATCTGTTCATCTTTCTTTCTTGCGATCATTTTTTTTCTGTGTATTAATTTAGTCTGGCTTCCTTTTCGAACAGATTCTAATTTCATATTACAGATGAAAGTTTTGTTTTATAAATTGTTATATGCCAAGCGTAATTTTGATTGATTTGGTTTTGATGTCTTGGGATTAGGATTGGCTATTGATCTTCCATGTATTGCTGTTATTCCTGCAGATCTGTAGGAGAAAATTTGTACGGGTTGATTCTTTACATGGGTATGGCTTTCCATTAATTTTTCTGCCCATAATTGACGGGCATGATCGGAAGATTTGGGATTTTCCGATGCTCCGTTCTTATGTAAGCATATCTCTTGATTGGCAGTTAAAGGAGATATTGTAATACCTAAACGGAAATTTTGTTGCCTATTAGGCATTTTATCCTGTTACTTTAGGTTTGTGTGCGCGTTTTGTGATGATATCTGGGTTTTCTTCTGTTATTTAAAAGGATTCTATGGAAGAAAAGCAATAGGGTTCAATTTTTGTACATATCTGAGTGACAATCTTATTCAAACGTTTATCAACAGCCATTATTGGAGGTTTGGGGTTTTCTAATTTCTAGTGCTTCTTGCTTATATAAACATATGTCTTGATTGACAGTGAAAGGAACCAGTGTAAATTTAAGCCCAAATTTTGGTGCCCATTATTCGACATTTTCCCCAGTTCCTTAATGGTTCCTATGCAGGTTTTCCAATGACACTTGGGTTTTCATCTATTTGGATTTGCTGCCTCTTTTCTTTCCCTTGAGAGCCATTTGGAGTATTTCTGAAAAAAAAAAAATCAATAATGTACTAGAAAACCAGGGATGTACTCCACGGTTTGTATTGAGAATTTGTACAGTGTGTTTCATTAATATAAGATTCTTAGGATAGACTGCACCTGATCAGCATGATTTATTCTTCTGTTGTTTTTAGTAAAACTGATTGTTAGCTTCATCAGGCTTGATTTGTGAGGGCAAAGAGGAACTGTATGCAATAACGTATGGTGATGGAAGAAGAGATGCCATCTATCATGGGGAGTAATGGTTTGCACGTGATGGATGAAACTGATACGGAAAACCCAACATTTATGGAAATTGAATCTGAAGAGAATGCAATTGGATTCTGTATAAACGAAAATCAAGGTTTTGCATCAGAGAAAGGAGAGGGTAGCAGCATAGTTTTCACAAGGGAAGGACCCCTTTTGAGTAAAGAGTCAAGAATATCCAGTCCCTGTTGTTGCAGTGATAGAAAGCTAAAATCTAGGGTGGTTCCTATCCATCCTGAGCTTGGAGCTATTAGTGAGAAGTTTGGGCAGGAGAAGAAGCTAAGTAGACAAGACAGGGTTGAGTTGGGTCGGTTGTTTCAGGGAGCAGTGAGTTCCCATGATTGGGAACTTGCTGAAAGTTTGATTTCATTGGCTGATCCACAAACACTTAATGATGCCTTGTGTATTACACTAGATTCCATTTGGTTCTTGAGTACAGAGATAGAGCTTAATGGAACAACAGAATTGATCAAGAAGATCATTCTTAACGGTGCATATGACTTCACTAGAGCTGCTCTCAGGACTTCATTCCTTGCTTCATGTGTTTCTGCTTGTCAGAGTAGAACAATGAGTCTTGCTGATACAGTTACCATAATGGCCCAAAGGTACAACTCACCAATCTTGGTCATCTTTTGTTGAAAACAAATGAGATAAAAATTAGCCTCTTATTAGTTTTTATATGTGAGTGTGTATGTGCTTGTGTGTGCAAATCTATGTTTCAAAAGTATATTGTTCAACTTTAATATATATTGATGGAGCTATGGAATAGTTTTGTGTCTGTAAAGAATTGGTACTTAAAAATTAGAACCATGTTTTATCCAATGCCAAATATGACACAGCACTTCAAATTGCATTTAAACACTACTATATCCGGCATGTTGCATTGTCAATACAAAGCTTCTTAGTTTTGGATTAACATAACTTTTTGCTGGCATGACATTCTGGAGAACTTTCAGTTGAGCAATGGATTTGGGGCAAAAGCAAAACTTATCTTTTAAACTGTTGTTAAATGGTCTGAGGGTAATTTTCAAATTACACCGGTGTGCATGGATATCTAATCTCTCTTTCTCCCTGTTTAAGTCCTCTTGCAAGTCTAATGCCATTTGGTGGAGTTTGAATTATGTAGAAACTTGGTCTTGGAAAAAGAATATATATGGGATTTCCTGTTTCTGCTTAATTTTCTGCAGCCATTATAGTTACAACTTACAATTGATTTCAACATCACTTTTTGCTAGGTTGCATGAGCGTCTCCAGGAGTGCAATGGAGATGAAATCTTGAAGGCTGAAGCCAGTGCCAAGGTTCAAAAATTTACTGAATGGGCTTTGAAATGTATAGGTTTTCATTCAAGGCAACAGGATAATAAGGATAGTGTAATACACAACTCAGCTGTTGAGATCCAGCTCCAGCTATCTGCCTTTAAAACATTCCTTGATCTTGCTGGTAACCACCTGACAGGGAAGGACTTCACTGAGGCTTTTGATGCAGCTTGCTTTCCTCTTACACTTTTCTCGAGCTCATTTGATTCTGGTTGGGCATCTGGAATATCAGCAACTGTGATCCAGGGATTGCTGGGGATGTTGGTGGAGGGGGGTGCTGACAATGTCAATCAATGTTTCCTAGAGGCTTCGCGTTTTGGGAGTACAGAGCTCGTTCGCATACTATTGCAGGTGAGTTGCCTTTTGGAATTTTCTCTCACTTTATTCACTAGCATATTAAATTAAGCAGTGAGTGAATGAACTTGAGTAAACGAATATAAAGTTTTTCAGAGAGAATGGATTAGAAAGTAGTATCATGGCTGATGGCTGCATTGGAAATATATATGTATTACATTATATGTTTTTTACCTCTTTTGGTAGTTCCTTTCATATATTACTATGATATAAAATAAAAAAAGATATATTATAAAGAGAAAGTGGTAAGAAGTTACAAAGGAAATTGAGTAACTTCCTACCTTTTTTTTTTTAATTTAAAATCTAAAATTAATATTTGCATGTCCTTTTTTAGGGCATGCAAAGCCCACTAGTATGTGTATATATAATCTTTATTTGTTGTTGTAGTGGAAGAATTTTAAAGGTGTGAGCTTTTGATAATGGCAGTTAGCCTAACTCGTTTATGCATGTGAATTGTAGAGAATTGGTAGTTTTTTATGTTTTTATAAGATGTTAACTCTGCTGATTGTCTTTGGTCCATATTTGTGTGTGGCATGTTGGGAACTGAATTTGCAGATCGCACAAAGGAACAGCTTGGATGTTGATGTTGACCTGGCATTGGGCTTTGCTTCCCATTACTGCAAAATAGGCACCATGCAGTGCCTCGTGGAAGATGGAAATGCCATGGCCTTTTTGGGTCCTTTAATGAGAGCAGCCGAGAGGGGTTGCATCCCGGTCGTTGAGTGGTTTGTGCAGAGAGGTTGTCGAGACATGGAACTTTGCCTTGCCCTTACGGCGGCCACGTCCAGCAGCCAAGTAGAGGTTGCTGCTTATCTTCTTCCACATGTTCCTCAGAATGTCCTTGCGATGTTGAGCGTGGAAATTCTCAAGGCTGCCGGGGAGCGTAGTGGTGAATCTCTCGACGGTGTTGCATTTCTCCTTCAGTCTGACTTCTTAGGTGATCCTACTGCTACTTACGCCGTTGCAAATAGCATTGCTAAATCAGAGGATGAGAGTGTTGCTCCCAAGCTAAAGGCTTTTCTTCACGAGCATTGGTCAGAAGAAGCTTATGCCAAAGGGTTAAGGTTAGGACAACAAGATTACATGAACATTGTAAGAATTCTTAAATGGGGTGGATCCCCTATTTGCTTAAGAGATCTTCCTGCCCCACTGAGGGTGGCAATAGCTTATCTCCCGCTTTATCGAGAGTGTATCAAGATGGGTGGCTGCTTGCTTTCCCAACGCCTTCGGGGACAACTCGTAGAAGCTGTTAGAAGACTCGGAGGTAAGGTCTCTGATGAAGTGACCCAAGGTAGAGAACTTCTGGTTGTTTTGGAGCATCATATTCCCCACTTTTTGCTTCATTCTTCCACCTGAGGTTTTTAGCTATATATCTATCTGATCATCGTATCGATCGATGTTAAGGTATTCTTATCATTACCTCTCTGAGCCCTTCGTGTATGCCATCCATCGCAAATGAAAGGGAGGGTCAAGAATGATAATTATATTTGCTTTTGCTTCATCTGGGTCTGTCTTGGCTGGCTTTTATGATATGGTATAGGTTTAGCTCTTCATTCCCTGTTTTTACATTTAAGTGTTCTCTAACTTTTTGTTCGTCATGTTTGGTGGCGAAACAAGAAAAGTAAGAGTAAGTTGCTTGGCTAGTTGACATGTGAAGGCTCGTGAACTGTGTAAATTGTCTCTGCTTTTTGTTCATGTCTTTCAGTCAAGTCAAGTACCTCTCTGTCTCTCTCTATATGACTATATATAAATAAATATATAAATAGTGTTCTACTGTATGTTTCGTTGTTTAGGGGCAGTGAGAGCCCATAAGTGAGTGTTTAGGCTTCAACTTTCTGCCCCGTTTACAATTGCTTCCATCAAACCAGGGCACATTAGACAAGTGAGTTAGTGAGTAAATGGACATCTTTGGACACTTCTACGACCATCATTTTCCATCAATAAATAATAAATAAATAAAGAAAACATTGTCTGCTTTTCTTTTAGGGTAAAATTTATATCAAGTTCTCTACATCCTTGCTATCAAGTTCTCCCATTAACATTTGACACGTGGCAAAAATTTTATATATGACAAATTATGATAGAGAGAATATTAAACACTATTTTTTGCATGACCAATCATTAAAGAGAGAGAATGTAATTAGGACTTGTGATTGGTGGAACTTGATTACAAGGATATAAGAAACTCGATATTTGTTTTATCTTGTT
The DNA here is from genome assembly GCA_003254925.1 of Chamaecrista fasciculata. NCBI lineage: Eukaryota > Viridiplantae > Streptophyta > Magnoliopsida > Fabales > Fabaceae > Chamaecrista > Chamaecrista fasciculata. The sequence continues at coordinate 4,545 of QANZ01053214.1, read as the reverse complement.
TTTTATTGGTACATAAAAAGCATTCTCTGCCTTGAACTTGATTTAGGGTGTGTTTGGATTAGAAGTAGGTAATGAAATGATGATTTTATGTAATGAAATGGTAATGAGAAAATTATGTAATGAAAATGTAATGAAAATGGTGTTTGGATTAGTTTGAGATGTAATGAAAAAAATAGGATGTGAAATTATGAAAAAGGGTATGTAATGATTGTGGTTGGTTGAAATAAATATATGGTTTTTTTAAATTGTATAGGGGTAGAATTGATAATTGANTTTTTTTATATTTGTATTAGAGTATAGGTAATTATAGGTATTTGAGTAGGGGTATGTTAGTAATTGGATATGAAATATGTAATGAAATGAGTTTGTAATGAAGTGATATTTTTGTAATGACTTTATAATTGGAAAATAAACACCCATATAACATTGTAGCTTAAGTTATGTAATGAAAATGGGGATAATAAAATTGTAATGAAAAGATAATAGCCACCCAAACAGGCCCTTTATTTGATAAGTCATATGTAAGTATTTTTTCATAATCTACAAAGAAGTTGAGAGATATTCCTAAAAACTTGTAGGATACCAATACTTACCTCTAGGGACGGAGCTAAGATTTTTTGTTTAAGAGGGGGGGGGGGGGGAGAATAAATTTTTGGTCAAAATCTTTTTTTGTATTAAATACTTATAAAGTTCTGTTTTGGTCCCTGATGTTTGGATTTGAGAAGAGAGAAATATGACCATATTCAATAGTTAAGGGCCAATTATGAAACTTTAAGAAAATATTAAGGATTAAACAAAATAAAAAATTATTAAGGACCAAAATAGATCTGTGGTTAACATTAGGGACCAAAATATAATTTTGACATATTTTTTTCTATATATTATCGATAGGCAAAAGACCTCTTCGTGCCCCTAACGTTTGGAGTTAGTTTCAGTTATGCCCCTAACGTTTGTTTTGTGTCAGTTATGCCCCCAACATTTCACATGTGTGTCAATTATACCCTAACCTCAATTTTTTTAGGCCAAAGTCCTATTTTGGTCCCTCAAGTTTGTTCAAAGTTTCATTTTGGTCCCTTAGCTCAAAGAATCATCATCTTTACCACCACCACAACCACCATCCCATTGTTCACCCGCCGAAAAAACTCTATTTTCGCACTATCCTGAGCTCCATTTTGTTAATCTCTTTCACGGGTTTTGATTACAGGACACCATACAATCGATTTCATGTATTAATTTCTAAGATTGAATTCAAAAACACACAAAAGGCGAAGAATACGGACTAAAACGAACCCTAACTGAACCGTTTTGAAAAACTCAGAAAATTGAGTTTTTTCTTCAAACTTTGTTTGGGGAAAATGATCCTTAGAATCCAGAAATAAAACCCCAATAGATAATTTCAAGAAACATACACGATTGAGCCAAAAAACTTCATCTCATAAAGGCAGTAAAACACAAGGGTCCTGTGTGTTTTTGAGTTCAATCTTAGAAATTAATACATGGAATCGATTGTATGGTGTCCTGTAATCAAAACCCGTGAAAGAGATTAACAAAACAGAGCTTAGGATGGTGCGAAAATGGAGTTTTCTGGTGGGTGAACAGTGCTTCTGATGGTGGTGGTGGTAGTGGTAGTGAAGATGATGATTTTTTGAGCCGAGAGACCAAAATGGAACTTTAAGAAACTTGAAGGACCAAAATAGGACTTTACCCCAAAAAAATTGAAGTTAGGGTATAATTGACAATAATGTGAATCGTTGGGGGCATAACTGACACAAAACAAACGTTAGCGGTATAACTGAAATTGACCCCAAACGTTAGGGGCACCGAGAGGTCTTTTGCCTTACTGATATTATAAGATAAANAGTGGTAGTGAAGATGATGATTTTTTGAGCCGAGAGACCAAAATGGAACTTTAAGAAACTTGAAGGACCAAAATAGGACTTTACCCCAAAAAAATTGAGGTTAGGGTATAATTGACAATAATGTGAATCGTTGGGGGCATAACTGACACAAAACAAACGTTAGCGGTATAACTGAAACTGACCCCAAACGTTAGGGGCACCGAGAGGTCTTTTGCCTTACTAATATTATAAGATAAAATGTATAAGTTGGACAAAACAAATACAAAACATATAAAAAAATGTAAGGAAATAATAAGATTGGAGAGATAATAGTATTTAAATTGATCATTTTTTTCATGAATTACCTTTTTCTTAATTTGATCCTTCATAAATTTTATTTCTCAATTTAGTCCCTCACAAATGTTTTTGTTATCAAAGTTAATCCCTCTATCCAATTTTTAAAGCAGTTAGTGATATGATTATGTTGATGATGTGTCAAGTTAAGTATCACATAAAATATTTTTTTTTATTGTCATATAAGTGAATTTTCTCCAAATTCATTGATAGAAATAGATGATGTGAAATAAAATGGGAGAAAATATTCCTACCAAAAAAAATAGGGGAAAATATACTTATGTGGCAATACAAATTATTATTGTATGTGAAATTTAACTTAACACATCATCATTTAACAATATTATATCACTAATTCTGTTAAAAATTTAATGAAGGGACTATTTTGATAACGAAAACATTTGTGAGAGATTAAATTGAGAAAAAATTTAAAGAAGACTAAAATGAGAAAAAGATCATATATGAGAGACCAAAATGATATTTTAATCTATAGACAATAGAGTGAGAGAAAAACTAAACATTTTTTCATCATGAGGTTCGAACTTGGACCCTTGGAAGATTGAAGAAAATATTAAGGGGGGCCACCACTAAGCCATAAATTGAGACATGTATATAGAATCAGTATAAATATATATTATAAAATATTTGAGGGAAGGGGGCATGGCCCTACCAGCCCCCTTAGCTCCGCCACTGCTTACCTCCACCTAAATCTTTTACTCCAAATATATATATATATATAATTGAATATACCCCAATTGAAGTCTCTTTTACATCACCAAAAAAAGAAAAAAAAAATCCTCCACTGAAAAATATATTTGTAAAAGGAAAAGTCTTCAATACATATGATTTGCTTGTGATTTTGTTAGGTTGGACCCAATTACTATTATTGAATAGTCTTAATTCAGAAAGAAGAAGAAAAGCCCAATTGGATCTAATGACTCAACCAAACCTGACTTGTGCAACTCTGTTGTAATGTTACTTGGTGTTAGGTCTAAAATCTCAAATGTTTACTGATAAAATAAGTACCCACTTGAACAAGATGTGGGCTTTTCACCAGATCTCTCGCGGAGTTGATGTAATTAGCTACGATTTGGGTCCTCTGCAATATTTATTTTTGTGCATTTTATATAGTTTAGAGAAAAAAGAAAGAGTTGAATAGAGAAGGTACTGGTGAGACCCATACTTCTTTTTAATTCTTCTATTCTCTCTCTATAATGCAGATCTAAAAAAATATAAAGAACAAGGTGAATTGAAAGTCAATGAGTAAACCTACCTCAATCACTTGAGGAATCACAAAATGGTTATAACATTAATCAATTATTCAGAATAATATCTACGTAATTACAATAACCAAAGACGGACCTAATCCTCTGAAATCTCATTTTAGTGCATTTTCATACAATGTAGAGAGAGAAAGAAAGAGTTAGAAAGAAAAAATTAATGGAACCCACACTTCCCCACACTTCCCTCTCTAACTTTTTCATTTTCTCTTTACACTATAAAAAATTTAGATTACAGAAGATCCACTCTCAACCAAACACAGATAATAGTTAACAAATGTGACAACAATTGGACAAGGAGAACTACACATGAAGAAACTTAATAAACTTTTTAAGAAAAAGTGAGAAATATGGTGTGAGAATAAATTTATAAAAAAGTTCACAAAGTTCAATTTTTTTTTTCAGAAAAGTTCAATTTTAAGACTTACGAACGATAATGTAATGAAATTAGACTTATTTCAACATTTGGCAAGTGGTGCTTTTTCTTCTGATTTCAACTTATATTTTGTACGTATTAATTATTAGAATCATAGTATGATCCATCTTGCTTCTCCTAGGGTCATAAACAGCTGCATGAAGATTTCTTTTTTATATTAGCATATTGGTATGTATTAATGCTAATTATACGGCAGGGTGTTATTACAGAAAAATATGGTGCATATGGCTGTAATGTTGGAGAAGATGGTGGCTTTGTTCCTAATGTCTCAAGGAAAGTGTTTTGTCCTGCAATGAAAATATCCTGGGCTCTAATACTCGGCGGATTCAACTTGATGATTCTTTCCTTTTGAATATCATTCCTAGGGATGTACAAGTCCTTTGTCATTTGATCAACATTTTTCAGCTTCATGATTTGATTGTGGCAGGTTGTCACAATCTTGAGAGGGTCAGGATTGATATTCTGAAACTTAACTTCATTACGGTGGGTATAAATTGACCAGCAGAACCATAAAATCTTGTGTCTAATCTTGTGATCTTGATTTGGGAAGTAGGTTTCAGTGATCAACTTGGTAAACCAGTCTATGAAATCATCATACTGAAAATGATTATCATGCTTGCACAACAAGTACACAATT
>QANZ01053213.1:149229-162703 GCA_003254925.1 Chamaecrista fasciculata | reverse complement strand
GGGTGTGTGAAAGAGAGAGAGAGGTGTATGTGTGTGTGTGAGAGAGAGAAAGTGAAAAAATGTGAGTGGAAAAGATAAAAAAATGATGAGAAATGATAGATAGAGAGAGAAAATTATAAGTGTAATAAATGAGGGTATGTAAAATTACTATTTTGTCTAGTTCTCTTTTTTATATTTTTATTGAAGTTTAGGTAAATATAGGTATATGAATAGGGGTAGATGAGTAAATGTAAGAGAAAATTGGATGGGATGATGATTTGGATGAGATGAGATGAGATGGAGGGTTCAATAAAAACCAAATCTAGTACTGTTCATCCAATCCTAGAATGAGATGAGATTGGATTAGGATTGGACTGGGGCTGCCAAACAGACCCTAACTTATTAGTCGCTTTAATGGGTTGGTTTTGTGGTCTTGGAAACCATTAAGTTTGATTAGTCCTCTGTTTGGTCCAGCTATAAATTTTCTTGTTCGTACTCCTTGACTTATATATGAATATATCTCTTGGATTTTCTTGTCGTAGAGCGTCAGCTATACCATACCATACCACCAAAGCCTTATCCCACTAGGTGGGGTCGGCTATATGGAACAAGGCTATATGGAACAACTGACGATGATCCATACGAGAGACACGACAAATGTTTTACGTTGGCTGAGCGTCAGCTATAAACACTAAAAAAAATAGGAACAAGAAAATGGTAGTCGTCATCCAAGCATGTTAAAAGGAAGGAGGGAGGACCCTTTGTAGTTGCTTAGAAATTATAATCAGTTCTGTGATTGTGTTTTACTCTTTCGCATGGAAATGTTAATTCTAGCCTGATTAGAATTGCTTGTTGTAAAAGTAAAGTTGCTGAAGTAAGGTAAGGTTATTGGAAAGATTGGTTATTTGATAGATGGCACATATGAAGTATGGATTAATCTAAGTATTTATTGACTTCAAAGGAACAAAAAGTAAGATGCATGTGAGACTATGAGGTCAATTTTTAACTAGACTGTTGAATATCTTTTTCCTGGTTTTATTTAGTGATATGAAACTGCAACCCTTTTTTGGTGTTGTTTGTTATGTTGTTGGTCTAGTCAATAATGTTTCTTGGTCGTCAAAATTTTTGTGATTAGAAGTTAAATTATCACCAGGGACATCGTTTTGTTCCTATATGGAAAAGTTGAAAAGCCTAAGATAAGTAGGTCAAATGTATAAAGGTAAAATTAGAATATAAGGGGTTGAGGGGGTAAGCTGTAAGCTAAATATTTGGATGTGGTTAAGTGGCAGAGCTTTAGGTGTGTGATAGATGGAAATTGTTTAAACAGGGAAAGAGAAAAATGTAGATGAGTATGCCTACTTTAATTAAGCCTCAATTCATAAATAGCTACTGATGTCATCATTGACCATATCATCTCTAATATTCTTATCCCATTCTTTGTCACATTCACTTCGTTGATAAAGTTTTGATTTTTGGTGCCTTTGCTTGCATGATATCCTAACACTTTATGAAGGTAAGGAATGGAGGGAAAGACAGATAAGGAAGATAACAGATCGAGTTTTTGACCGTGTAAAGAATCAATTAGGAACGGCTAATTTGAGTTTTGAGGAACTGTATATTGCTGTTTTACTTGTGTACAAGTAAGAAGTCTCTCATTCATGATTTTCTTTGACATTCTAGTTGAGTTGACAAAATTATGTTATACCTTCTAATATTGAGCTGTTAATATGTTGTAGTGATCTCAATAAGCATTTGCCTGGTCCACATTATGATCCTCCATCAAAAGATCTAGTCAGAGAAATCCTTAAGGTATTTTATTATCTACCATGATTTAAAACTGTGTTATGATTTAATTCTTGCATATGAAAGTACTGCCCAGTGCTTTGTATATGCTTCAAATTTTTTATGATATTTGATCCGTCAGTTTCTATTTTGATGTAAGCAAATAATTGAAAGTTTCAATCTGAGACGGATCCAATCATCATTCTGGTGGTTGTTTTTTTTTATCTAATTGCTATTTGAGGGATAACCATAGTCAATATACTTCTAGGGATTTGGGTTTTGTTTGTGCTTGGAAAAAAAGACTATAGGAGGATAGGAATGGAAGGAATGAAATTTTCTACGTATTAAAATATAAATATGTCTTAATATACTGTCAATTTGACTTCTGCCTGCCACTCCTTACACTCTCACTTTTGCTAAGCTCACCTTAAAATTTGGATGAACTTATGAAAAGAATGAGCGATAAAAAGAAAAAGAAAAAAAAAATCTTAGGTATGCAATTTAAAGAGGGCTAAGAATTCTGAAGGTTCAGTTCTCGTGACTGTTATGGCTGTATGTTTCTCGGAACACTTTCAGGAGGAAGTTTGAGGATTCAGAACTCAAAGATGAGGATAGTATAGCTCTGCATCATATGGCTGTGACGTGTGCATCCTATTAATTAATTGTCCTTTTACCTTAAAGTATTAATATTGGGCATTGAGAATTTTGAATCAGCTTTGGGTTTAAATGACATAGCTATAAACTACAGTTGGGGACAGTAAAGTTGTGGAAATTTACTGACACTCTCTGGAACAATACCTTATTCTTAAGTTAACCCAACCAAAACTAGCAGGATGATGTTAGGCCTTTAATTATGGAACTTATTCATCTTTGTGACTTTGGCTTTCTTAAATAGGTAATTAGTTGAGAAGAGTTTTTATATTCAAATAAATATTTCGGTATATGACGCTTGGAGTTGATCTAAGGGAGGAGATAGTAGAAACAGGTAGAACAGAAGAGTCTCTCATTCAGAAGAAGAAATCTGTAAAACAAAGTAAAGCTGTTAAATTCTTCTCTTAGTGAAGTATCGATCCTTCAAAGGTGTGATTATTTAGAAGCTAAAATGTTACAGAACTTGAAAGTTGCAGAGAATATATTTGGAGAAAAGGTTAACTCATTCAATGCTCAAGCTGGGTATATAATATAAGAAGGAAAATAATGTTTTTGGACAATTCACAAGGTCGAGAAAATAGGGAAATCTTTTCATCTAGGCTATTAAGTTCTTTTATTTTTTTTATAAAAAAAAAGAGTTCTCAAGGACATTATTTTTAATCATGTTATAGGTATCTAGAATTCAGACTTCTAACATGCAAATTACTGGAACTAGGTAAGAAGGTCACAACAGTGATCAACACAAATCTGGCAACAGAAAACTGCAAACGTTTGCAGCTTGGACCAGAAAGTGTCCAGATTCTAAATTTAAATGACTGAGATCAATCAGAACTCAGAAATATGGTGCTTCTTATCAATTTAAATGATTTGTTACTTGTTGATTTCAACATTTCTAAACGCCTCTGGTTTTCTTTTGATCGGCAATAGCTGTTTTGAGCAGTTGATATAAATATTGCTGATTGTCCATTATGTCCAACCATAAAAATTTAACCACATATAAAAAAAAAACTAAATATGATCCAAAAACCAAGGACTAAATGGGTGTGCATGTTCTTAATTTCGCTCAATTAACAGAAGTAACTCAGAGATTCACCTCATCTTTTTTACATGAAAGTACTGTAGTGTATTTGCTTATTGAGTGTACCATTCTTAAACACTAATGGTTTCATGATCTAGAACCTCAAGATTCGATTCCTAGAGGCTATTTTCTAATGTAAGAGAAAAACTTTTGGTTAATCTCTTACCGATTGATTTTATGAACTAAGCATACTTGTAACGGATAGTGCTATGGACTCATCTTTTGGATTTGGACATTCAAAGGCTTTGTAAGTCCCAGTTTTGATGCTTAAATTGATCTTAGGAACATCACAATAGTTATGGATGATAAGGCCTTAAAAAGAGTGAAAATAATTGATGCCGGTGAAGTCAAGATGTAATGCTACAGTGTACCTCTTTGAGGTGGTCCAATTCCAATGACTACAAAGTTTAGAGCCTAAAAAAAAACAATTGACATTGAGGTTTCTAGCTAACATAATGCCACAGATATTCTGTAAGCTTATTGGGAACATAAACTATATGAGGCTTTTCTCACAAGATCTTGAAGTCATCTTTGCCAGTTGTCCTAACACGAAAAAATGCAAAGGCTTCTTTGACAAGTCTTTCAACTGCTTCAAATTACAACTAAAAGCTTTTCTTGGGCATGCCCATTTTCTGTAAATAAGAATTTACTGTCATTTGATAACAACGTGCAGGAGTGTGATATCAACTTTGACGGGGAAATCGACCGCGAAGAGTTTTTGAAGTTCATAAAGCGGATAACTGCCGATACGTTCACTGTCATAAGCCAAGGGCTTATTATCACTTTGGTTGTTGCTCCAACTGTTGCATTGGCTACAAAGCGAGCCACCGAAGGTGTTCCAGGCGTCGGGAAAGTAGTCCAAAGGTTACCCAATTCAATTTATGCATCCCTTGCGACTCTTGCAGTGGTGACTTTCCAAAAGATAGGGCAGGAGTATGAGTAGTGGTCATTGCTACTAGTATTGTATACATAGGATCTCTTAACAAGAACTAGTAAATGTTTTAGTAATTTGTTGTTAGGTTTGTTGATAAAAAAAACTATGACAGGAGGTTTGTATTTGAAAGATCTAGTCATGTGGTGTTATATTATGAAAAAGTTTTACATTTCATGTCAAGAACTTGATAATTGTATGTGAGTTTTGTCTATAATTATATGCATTAGTTATAAAATTGTAGCTATGGTGGCTTCAACTTCCTTTCCCTATACTTCTGTAGAATGCCCAAATATGGTGGCTTCGGTTCATTGCCCAAGTTTTTTTTATGCACTGATAAATGTATTCTTTTTGCCATTGTTTATGGAAGTTATAATATTGATAATGTGAAGTTAAAATCTTGATAATGTGAAACTCTTCTGATCACCATCGTTTGTTCACTTAGATTTTGTGGTTCCATTCCAATGGGAATCATGTTAAAAAATGTGCGTTTTCTCAAGATTTTGTTAAATTTTTGGTTGAATATGGTTTCTTTCCCTCTCTCTTTGTTGGTATAGAATATAGAAGCAAATCTAAGCCTTTTAACGGTTATTTTTACTTGAGAATATGGATATACTATACGTCTATACTAGTGCCTTGATTCCAGCCTTAGCATTTTATTTGGAGTAAATTAATAGTTTGGTCCCTTAGAAGTTATCGAGTTGACAACTCAGCCCCTTAAAGATTGAAATGTATACTTTAGTATTTGAAAGATTAAAACGATATATTTATTAGTCCTTTTTATAGATTAAATAGTATATTGTTTTAATTTTTTAGAGACTAAAAAATATACTATTTTGATCTTTCAGGGACTAAATGTATATTTTAATCTTCCAAAGATTAAGTTGTCAACTTGTTAATTTTAAGGGATCAAATTGTTAGTTTACTCTTTTATTTGACATGAATTTGTTTCTCTTACGGTACATTGTTGCCTTCAATTTTCTCCATCTGTTCAATTTATTCACGCCAATAATACTGCGATTTGCAAGGTTCGTAGAGACTTGGTTTGCGTTAAAGTTTAATCTGTAAATAGAGACTTGAAAACTAGCTATTGCATAAAGAACTTTAATTACTCTTCCAAAAAAAAAAACTTACTCTTGAAAAAATACTCATTAAAAAATCTCTCAATATTAAAAAGAGAGAAAGAGCCCCTCATCTTTTTCCATGAATAATTTATTTTATTGAGATTTTTATTAAAAAACTAATTTCTATGTATTTTTCTTTATACTGTTATCTACAATAATAAGTAATTTCAAGTCTAAATTAGTATAAAATGCAATAATAAATGTCAAATTATAAAGAAATTAATCTTTTCCGAATGAAAACTTGGATAAAAGAACACTTTTGTACAAAATAAAAAATTTAGAGAATCTTTGATAAATTTTGAAAATTAAATTTTTTTTGTATAACAAATAAAACTCAAAAAGGTTTTATAGTGAGTAGTGACACTCTTGATCTTCTCTCATCGAAGGCCAAAAAAAAAAAAAAAATTCTCTCATCTCATCCCAAAAATAGTCAATCATTTTTTATTGGGTAAATTACACTTTGGTACCATGTGGTTTGGTTATATTTCATTTTGGTACCCTCTGGTTTAAAAGTGACACTTTGTTACCCTGTGATATTCTCCGTTAACACTTTGGTACCCTTTGAAGCTATTTTGTAATTTTAACCATAGCAAATTTTGAAAAAATTACATTTTGACCCCCAAAACTTTTATATGTATCTAAGAATCTATTTGTAATTTTCTGAAAATGTAATTTTTTAATAGATATTGTAATTACATTTTGACCCCAAAAATTTTTTAAATGTAATTTTTTCATAAATTTGCTATGGTTAAAATTACAAAATATGTATCAAGGGATCTATTTGTAATTTTCTGAAAATATTGTGGGTCAATATGTAATTTTTTCAAAATTTGTCATGGTTAAAATTACAAAGTAGCTCCAAAGGGTACCAAAGTGTTAATAGAGAATACCATAAGGTACCAAAGTGTCACTTTTTAAACCACATGGTACCAAAGTGAAATATGACCAAACCACAGGGTACCAAAGTGTAATTTATCCTTTTTTATTTTTACACAGCCGTTCAAATTAAACGGACCAAGAATCAACAAGGAGTTGGAATCAGAGCTAAATCACCTCATGAAAAGTGAAGAATTATGAGTAAACTCCCAAACTGGTCCCTGAATTATTGGGTCGCTGACAGATTGGTCCCTGATTTATGGAAATTGACAAATAGGTCCCCGAATTTTACTAACGTTAGTCAAATTGGTCCCTGAAGCCGTTAACTGCTGACGTGGCACGTTAAGTGCCATGTCAGCAGTTGGAAAACTAAAAAAAAAAGCTAATTGTGCGTGCCACATCAGCATTAATAATAAAAAAAATATTTTATTCAAAATTCAAATAGGTCCCTGAGTTATATTTTTATCTCATTATTCTCAATTTCCCCTCTTTTTCATCATCTTCATTCATTTTAGTCCCAAATCCTCAAAATAAAATTGTAAAATGTCCCAAAACTCTTCCAAACATTCTTGTTTTGTCCCAAATCCCCAAAATAAAATTGTAAAATGTCCCAAAACTCTTCCAAACATTCCACTTTAGTCCCAAATGATCAAAATAAAATTGTAAAATGTCCCAAAACTCTTCCAAACATTCCAGTTTAGTCCTTAAAAGTATTAAAAACCCTAAACCCTAAACCCCAAACCCTAAACCCTAAACCCTAAATCCTAAAATCTAATCTACAAACCCTAAAACCTAAATCCCAGATTAGATTAGGATTTTAGGATTTAGGGTTTCGGGTTTGGGGTTTAGGGTTTAGGGTTTTTAATACTTTTAAGGACTAAACTAGAATGTTTGGAAGAGTTTTGGGACATTTTACAATTTTATTTTGGGGATTTGGGACTAAACTGGAATGTTTGGAAGAGTTTTGGGACATTGTTACAATTTTATTTTGAGGATTTGGGACTAAACTGGAATGTTTGGAAGAGTTTTGGGACATTTTACAATTTTATTTTGAGGATTTGGGACTAAAATGAATGAAGATGATGAAAAAGAGGGGAAATTGAGAATAATGAGATAAAAATATAACTCAGGGACCTATTTGAATTTTGAATGAAATATTTTTTTTTATTATTAATGCTGATGTGGCACGCACAGTTGGCTTTTTTTTTTTAGTTTTCCAACTGCTGACGTGCCACATCAGCAGTTAACGTCTTCAAGGACCAATTTGACTAACGTTAGTAAATTTCGGGGACCTATTTGTCAATTTCCATAAATCAGGGACCAATCTGTCAGCGACCCAATAATTCAGGGACCAGTTTGGGAGTTTACTCGAAGAATTATTATGGAGACAGAAATGTGTAGAATGGCTGACTGCTATGAACTATGAATACTTCAAGAGCATAAAAGATAGAGTATGGAAGAAGGTCCAAGGATGGAAAGAGAAGCTACTCACAACGACTGGGAAAGTTGTTGCTTATACAAACAGTGGCACAATCTATTCCAAACTACTCAATCAATTGCTTCCTACTGTAAGATAAAATTTTAAAACTCAAAATCTTGATGAGAACAAAAATGTGTACCTTAATCCATGGCTTTCAAGAACTTGAAGAGAGTTTTCTTCCCTGCGCCCTTGTTCCTTTCTTAGTTTTCAAATAGTTGAGAACAAACTCTTATCCTTTCATCCATTTATCTGAAAAAATGTGTGGCTCTCAAATGAAGAGAAATGGAAGGGTATTTTAAACCCTACTAGGCTCTTATTTCTTTTAAGCTCAAAAACCATCACATTGGGCATTCCTTTTATTAAACATAGTTCATTAGTCACAAGGGCCACATAATAGATTATTATAAAAATAATCCAACACTTGGTACCTTTGGGGATGTGTAGAAATCTTTGCCAATTAATGGAAAAATTTTGGTGAGGCGACAACATTGATAAAAGGAAGATGCATTGGTTAAGTTGGAACATATTAGCTCTTCCAAAGCCCTATGGAGGTTTAACTTGGCTTTGCTTGCTAGATAGGGATGGAGAATTTTGCAGGGGACATCACCTCTTGTTGTTAATGTCTTAAAGGATTAATACTTCCCCAATGGTGGCTTTCTAAATGTTGATGTTGGCTACAACCCAAGCTTTATATGGAGGAGCTTAATAGCGGGGACATATGCACTAGCTTGTGAACTTCGAAGAAGAATTCGAGATGGGAGGCATACCTCTATTTGGGATGACCCTTGGCTCCCAAGACTTGAAAACCCTTAGCCATTTAGTATCATCCTTGAGAGCCCTATAGTTAATTTTGTTCATTAGTTAATGCTTGATGACTAAAGATTATGGTCCCTGGTGATACTGAGATGGTGATGCACATTGTACTTTCAAATACTCAGGTCAGTGATGGTTGGTACTGGTTTCCCACAAATAATGGTATTTTTTCTGTTAAAACTTACTATAAACTGCTTGTTGATTAAAAAAAAAAAAAGACTCTAAAGCTAGTCTTAGAAAATTCATGAACCTTCATCCTCTTTGGAAGAAAATTTGGAAGCTTACTTTACCAAATAAATTTAAATTCTTCTTATGGAGACTCTGCCATAACATTCTACCCACCATTCAAGCCATAAACGAAAAGAGTCTTGGCATAAATGATCTATGTTGTATGTGTAAAAATGCCCCTGGATCTATCTCTCATACTTTTTTATTCTGTGAAAAAGCTGCACCTGTATGGAACACAACTCCCTTTCACTTCAATCTCCCTGATCCCTCACAAAGTTTAGTAGATTGGTTGCTTAACTCATGCAATATATGAACTAAGAAGTATCTTAATTTTTTCACTGTGGCCTATTGATATATTTGGGAGTTTAGAAATGCTTGCAGATCAAATATTAAATCCACACCAATCAATACGATTAGGGACAAGTGCCATACTCTCTAGAAGGAATATAATCATCAGGATGTCAACTCAAGCAGAAGTTCACAATAGTGCATTAGATGGAAGAGGCCAAAATCTGGTCATAAAAATCAATTGTGATGTTGCTATCTTAAGGGTTTGTTTGGATTGGGGAGTTTGGGGGAGAAGGGGAGAGGAGGGGAGAGATTGGAGAATTCTCCCCCTTGTTTGGGGAGAGAGATAATCAAGGAGGAAATGAGGGAGGATTTCGGGGGATGTATATTGAGGTGCAAATTTGAAAAGGGGATTTTAGAGTGTAATTTTGCTAAATTACCCTCATTTTAAAAACCCTAATATGCTCTCAATACTTCTGGCTCACGACTTCTCTGCTCTCACTTCTCTCCCACTTTGATATCGTGATTTTTGTTTGGAACTTCTCACTTCTCTGCTCTCATTTTAAAAACCATAATAGTTTTGAGTTTTGATATAGTGATTCATGATTATGTATATAACAATTTCTTTGGAACTCTTCAGTTGCATTTTTTGAGATAAAGTAATCGATTTGCTAACGATGTTTTATTGTGTTTGCTCCCTGTCATGGCATTTTAACAGAGATGGATTTTTCTTAAAAAGAATAATTTGTTAGGTTCTCAAATTTCTGGGTGTTTCTCAAATTTCAAAAGTCAAACACACTTGATTTTTGTTGGTTATTTTGGGGCTTGATTTCTCAAATTACTATTCGTCATGAACTTTTGGAATTTTTTTTAATGTACTAATAGTAATTCAAGTGTGTTTGACTTGTTTATGCAAGTTTTTCTAATACAATTGAAAGTAATTGGAAAAATTCTTCCACAAAATTTTGAACTCTAGTTTTTGTATCTTCATAATTTGATTTTCGATATGACTAAATAAATAAATCAGTGCTTTCCATGCATAACATAATTAAGGGTGGCAATATGGATTGGTGACTCACAATTCATTCCATTAATTTCTTACAATTTATCCCATCAAATTCAGTGTACAGATTGTAAATTCGTGTAATTAGTGTGTAATTAGTTAGGCTTACTATTATTAGTAGGTGATTAGTTAGTCAGGTAGTATAGCTGTCCAAATTAGTTACAATTAGTTACAATGAGCTGGTAGAATATGCTAGAACTTCCACGTGGCAGCTGGTGTATATATTCACATTCTTTACACTGAATTCAATGAGCGAATTATTCATACTTTGTACATTCAGTTTATTCATGAATTATTTACTTTTGCCCCTTGTGGCTCCCACCATCACACATACATACATAATCATCCAAACCAACCATATATGCATACATTCTTGTTGTTATATATATGTCACACTTACACCACCTTCTGTTTCTTCGCATCTGTATAATTAACAAAAACTTAAACCCACTTTTGCATTATGCAATATTTCCTCTATTTTTTCTCTTTTCCTTAATAATATTCACATCAGTGTGTGTAATATATAAGTACTTCACCATTCAACTAATTATCTATCTAGCTGCTTAATTAATTGCTTCATCAAACTAATTACAGTCCAAGTAATTTACAAAAGTAGAAATTAACGAATAAAGTTATTAGAGGATATTAGCACAAATTAAAATTTCGTGTCAATTTTCTATTATTTCTCTGTAAATCCCTACAAAGGTAAGGACCAAAATGCCTTGTATTACTAATGGAACTATATAAGTAATTGGGTTAAACTGATATCCGGCACAAATTAAACAGTAATTGGGTTCTTTTTTTCTATTTAAATTTAATGTATAGATAATTAAATTTTTTAATTTACTTTTATTTTTATTGTAGATGGATAATCAAGGAATTAAGAGAATTGTATTATTTAGACGGAGAGAAAGGCTTAGAACAACTATTGTTCAAGTTGTGTGCCTTGTAGTTTATTGGTATACGTCACTAAGAAGAAAGCTCGTAGTATACAAATTGATCGTAGTATAAGTTTAGAAAGAGAAAAGGTACGAGCACAAATAATGACTCAAGTTGCTAGTACTGAGGGACGTAAAATTGTAAGAATGGGACCTGGGACCTTTATAAATTTATGTGATAAATTACAACAATTTGGAGGGCTTTCGCAGACAAGATAAGCAACTGTTGAGAAACAAGTTGCAAAAACTCTTTAAATTCTAACTCATAATGTTAGAAATCGAGAGATTCAGTTCTGGTTTCGGCGTTTTGGTGAAACTACTAGTCGTCATTTTCATCGTGTTCTTTGATTATTAATTGAATTAGAAGATAAATATCTTAAACAGCCTGACGGCTCACTAATTCCAATAGAGATTCTTGAAAGCAACAAATTCTACCCGTATTTTAAGGTAAATTTATTTTCAATTGAAATTTAGAAATATAGCTTTTAAGAAATCATTCATTTATTTTCAATTGAAACAGCCTGACGGCTCACTAATTCCAATATAGCTTTTAAGAAATCATTCATTAGACGACACACATGTTCGTGTAAAAGTGTCTTCAGTAGATGCTCCAAAGTATCGTGGTAGGAAAGATTTTCCCACCCAAATTGTCTTTCCTGCATACTCATTTGATTTAAGATTTACCTATGTTTTATGTGGATGGGAGGGCACTGCATCTGATTCAAGGATACTGAAAAATGCTTTATGTATAACAAATCATCTTAAAATACCCACAATTAATTAGTAGTATTTTCTCTATTTTTTCTCTTTTTCATTCTTAGATATATTTTAGTGATGGTTATTTTTAGAAATAGGTAAATATTATATTTTTGATGCTGGATTTATGCTGAGGGGAGGACTTATTACACCTTATAAAGGAGTGAGGTATCACTTGAAAGAATATTCATCAAAGACTCCATCTCAAATAGCTCAAGAATTGTTCAATCTTCGTCATTCATCCTTGCGAAATGCTATTGAAAGGGCATTTGGTGTTTTAAAGAAAGCAAAACACTTATAGTGATCGCAAACTTTCGAAACTTATTACAAATTTATTTACAAAAGTGTACGTATTTAGATATATTTTCTTGTGGCAAAAAAAAGGGAAGATATATTTTCAACATCTGTGAAGCTATATTTTCTTGTGGCAAAAAAAAGGGAAGATATATTTTCAACATCTGTGAAGCTCAGATATTGATAATAGATCATGTCTCAGAAATTTACCAAAATATACATATATATATGTGGAGAGAGAGAGAGAGTTTCTTAATACCATTTTCCATTAGTTTTTTCCGTAACTGGTCAGTCTAACATATAAAGTTGTAACATAAATACATATTCAGAATTGAGTTCTTGAGAAACAAAAATATATCACAAAAATACATGTTCTTATAGCAGGACTTCATAGCCTTCCAAAATATACATATAGACTTGAGTTTTCTAATACCATGCTTCCTGACTATTACTTCTTCCACTGTGGATAGAAATTTACCAAAATATACATACACTACAAGAAAAAACAGAATTAGCTACGGAAATTTGCTACGGAAAATTTTCCTAGCTATTCTCTAGCTAATTAGCTGCGGATTAGCTGCGGAAAAAATTTCCGTAGCTAAATTCAAGAAAGTGAGTGGCGCGCAAAGGCGGGAAATTTTTGCTACCGATTAGCTACGGAATTGCTACGAAATATTCCGTAGCTAAAAAAATTCCGTAGCTAACGTTAATAGCTACGGAAAATTCCCCTAGCTAATGGGTTTTTAAAAAAGATCAAAGTTTTGCTATGGATTAGCTAGGGAAAATTTCCGTAGCTAATTGTTTTTTAAAAATGATCAAATGTTTGCTATGGATTAGCTACGGAAAATTTCCGCAGCTAATGATTTTTTAAAAAAGATCAAAGTTTTGCTATGGATTAGCTGCGGAAATAGTCCGTAGCTAAATGACTTTTTTTAAAAATTATAAAGTTTTGCTACGGATTAGCTATGGATACTTTCCATAGCTATTTTCTTCTTTTTCTTTTTCCAAATCCATCTAAACCCTATTACTACTTGTAATATTTTCACAAAAAAACTTACTATTAGGTCTTTAAATTTATACCAATTCTACTAATTTGGATAATTGAAATATAGAAATTGATTTTTAAAATATTTCAATTGTTAATTATTTGATCGTAATTGATGAATTTATCTTTGAATTTGAACTAATTTATA
>QANZ01053213.1:138318-148633 GCA_003254925.1 Chamaecrista fasciculata | reverse complement strand
CCCTCAACTGTGAACTCAAGGTTAGATTTATCCTGATCCAGCTTTGTAGTTTTCACTGGCGCCGTCTGTGGGGAGAGATGAGGAAACTCCGGTTATCTCTCCCCCCCCTCTACTTAGTTGTTGCTAAGACACACACACACTGGACGGGGAGCATCTCGTAGGGAAGAGAGTTCTTCCACGAACTCCACCCTGCTCCCCCCTACATTCTTCGACGAACAAGTTTCTTTTTCTCTTGCTCAACCCCCGAGAGACCCTGGTACGGCTCTCCGTGGAGGTCATACCTGTATTCTGTGCTAACCCCTTGTTGTTATCTCTTACTGTGAACTCAAGCAAGCTACGACGTTCTCTGCGATGGAAACCCATAACGAGAACCAGCTGCACCCGAGCTCAGCAGACGCTCCCTCGGGCTCGAGCCATCCGAGAGATCAACAAGCCGGAGACACCTTACAGGAGCGTGACCCCAGGTCGTCACCCCGAAGTGCACCAGGACACACACAGCAGGGCGAGAGAACTCCCACTCCACTGACCTCTCTCGCCGGTTTCCACCAGCATACAGAGGAAGAAACTCGAGCAACGCCCTCTCCGTATACAGCCGAGATACGAGAGATTGTTCAGACAGAACTCAGGGAGGCAAGGGCTGCGCATGTAGCTGACATGGCCACCCTGCGCCGAAACATGGAGGAACAGTTCGACCAGTTCATGGAGAGACGTTTCAACCAGTTGGTCAGCTCCAGCTCCAAAGGGAAGCAGATACAAGAAGCTCCCGAGCTCCCTCCACCAGTATACTACGCCACCCCCGACACACGACCCCCCTCAGAAGCCGTGTTGTCAGGACGAGAAGAGGAACACGTTCCCAGGGAACGAAATGAACCGGCAGGGATGAATCACCCTTCCACCTCCCCGGCACCGTCAGGTTCCACAATGCAGCAGTGGAATGTGCCAGCGGAGTTATGGCAACTCCTAGCCAGACACCTGCCATCTGCAGACATACCGACGACTACAAACCCTCCCTCGCACCCCCCAGCAGTAGTTCCACCACCTCCAGCACTCCCGATGCCCTCCCCCGGGATATACGCGCCACACATACAGCAGGATGAGCTGCCCACCGGGTTCAAAATGCCAATGAAGCTGCCCCGGTATGATGGAACAAAAGATCCGGATGATCATCTCCGACAGTTCCACGCGTGCATGCAAATCGCCAATTTGTCGGAAGGCAAGAAGTGCAAGTTATTCCCGACCACCCTAGTCGGAGAAGGACTCATTTGGTTCTCCAAGCTCCCGAATGACAGTATACACAGCTTCCGGGATATGGAAAACCTATTCAAAAAGCGGTTTGCCACCAGCGTGGTGTACAAGCAGCCGGCATCCGTGTTGGCGGACGTTCATCAGGGAGAGCACGAGTCTCTCCGTGACTTCCTGCATCGATTCAATCAGAAATGCCTCACAGTCAAGGACCTCGAGGACAGTGTGGCGGTACACGCCTTTCAGGCAGGCCTCCGCCCCGGCCAAACTCATAAGGAGCTGGCTTTCATGAACCCTAGCTCGCTAGAAGAATTGTTATCGAAGGTCCAGGAGTTCATCATCAAGGAGGATGCCTTCACCTCCCAGAAGAGCAGATTTGCAAATATGAGCTCCGGCAGTAAACAGCAGCAGCAGCAGCAGTACCGTGGCGACCAGCGCCGCCGGGACCCCCCCCGGCAGGACAGACAGAAACACCCCCAGCAGGAGAGGGGTAGCGATAGACAGCCAGTCCCCTCCCGGGCGCGATTTAATGTCTACACCGTCCTCACCGTCTCGCAGTCCCGGATACTAGCGGAGTCCCAGGGCCTCGGGATCTTCCCCGTCCTCACCCCGAGGAAGTCACGCCCCGGAGATAGGCCAAAAGATCAGAGCCGGTACTGTGAATACCACCGGGACCATGGTCATACCACCGACGAGTGCATCTCGTTAAAAGATGAGATTGAGGCTCTCATCCAGAACGGGAAGCTAGGGAGGTATGTAAAGCGGGATAACAAAAGGAGAGAGGACGACAGAGAACACCGGGGCGAGGACCAAGGCAGGCAACAAAGGCCCCGTCGGGATGACCGGCCACCAGAGGGGGGATCAGGAGGGAATAACGCAGGTTCTCAGATGTTGGGGACCATCAACGTCATCGCCGGCGGAGTGGACCGCCGGAGGAGGGGCCCGCAGTCGCGGAAGCGAATGAGGAGATCCGTCATGAAGCTGGATTACCTCAAAAAACCCCACGCGCCCCAAGGAGAACCAATCATTTTCACCGATGAAGAGTTGGCGGATGTAGACTCCGAAGAATGCGACCCTATGGTAATCACAGCCGGGGTCGGACGGTACAACGTGAAGAGGATCTTGGTTGACCAGGGGTCCTCGGCTGACATATTATTTTGGGATGCCTTCTCGAGTATGGGTCTCTCCCGAGAGCAACTCTCCCCTTTCAACGAGCACCTGATAGGCTTTTCCGGGGCCCAGGTCCCCGTGGAGGGGATGATCGAACTGAACCTCACGCTGGGAGAGGATCCGAAGTGCGCGTGCATCCCAACTATCTTCGTGGTTGTCAAGACACCCTCCGCCTACAACGCCATTCTCGGTAGGCCTTCACTGAACGCTGCCCGTGCCGTAGTGTCCACGGCACACTTGCTGATGAAATTCCCCACCCCCAACGGCGTGGGGCAGGTACGGGCGAACCAGGAGGTAGCCAGGCAATGGTATGCCACCAGCCTGGCCAAGCCCCAGACCAGCCGGGAAGCTCCCCAGAACCCTCCACCACCCTCCTCAGACAAAGGAAAAGAGAAGGAACACGCAGTAATGAACTGCGAGATTGTTGACTTGCGGGATGAGATCCCGCAGAATCATCCGCAGCCTTCGGATGAGATGGAGTCAGTAGCTTTTCCGGGTTCCCCGGAAAAAACCGTCAACATCTGCGCCACCCTCCCCCCACCAGAGAAAGAAGCGCTGATACAATTCCTCTACCGGAACGAGGACATTTTTGCATGGTCCGCATCGGACATGCCCGGGATTGACCCAAGCATCATCTGCCACTCCCTTAACGTTGATGGAAGACCTGGCGTCTTCCAAAAGAAAAGAAACTTGGGTCAACAGCGCCAGCAAGCAGCGAAAGAGGAAGTAGAGAAGTTGCTGGCAGCGGGTTTCATTCGCGAAACCAAGTACCCCACGTGGCTGTCCAACGTTGTCCTGGTCCAGAAGGCCAACGGAAAATGGAGAATGTGTGTAGATTTCTCCGACCTCAACAAGGCATGCCCGAAGGACCCCTACCCACTCCCTAGCATCGACAGACTCGTCGACGGAACAAGTGGCCATGCCACACTGAGCTTCCTCGACGCATTTTCCGGGTACAATCAAATCCGGATGGACCCAAGGGACGCGGAGAAGACTGCCTTCATCACAGACAAGGGAGTCTTCTGCTACAAGGTCATGCCTTTTGGCCTGAAGAACGCCGGAGCCACCTACCAGCGCATGATGGACCTCTTCTTCCGGGACCACCTCGGAAAGAACATCGAGGTATACGTCGACGACATGGTCGTCAAGACGAAAGCCGGCAACAACCATCTGGAGGACCTGGAGGAGATCTTCGCAATACTGAGGCAGTACCAGATGCGCCTTAATCCTTCAAAGTGTGCCTTTGGCGTGTCGGGAGGCAAGTTCCTCGGGTTTCTCATCTCACAGCGAGGAATCGAGGTCAACCCGGACCAGTGCAGAGCCATAATGGAGATGTCCCCTCCCAAGAACCCCAAGGAGGTACAACGCCTCACCGGCCGGATCGCCGCCATCCATCGCTTCCTCTCCAGGTCCGCCGACCGCTGCCTCCCATTCTTCAAAACCCTCAAAGGAGGAAAGAAGTTCGAATGGACGGAGGAATGCGATAGGGCCTTCCTGGAGCTGAAGCAGTATCTGGCGAAGCCGCCAATACTGACCACTCCCAGGCTGGAGACGCCAATATACGTATATCTCGCCGCTAACGACCAGGCAGTCAGCTCTGCGTTAGTCACCGAGGAGGGAGAAGATCAAAAACCGATTTACTTCTCCAGCAAGGTCCTGACCCCATCGGAGTCACGATACCACATGCTCGAGAAGCTTGCATTCGCCCTTCTGGTATCGACGAGGAAGCTTCGGCCCTACTACCAGCAGTATCAGATCATCGTCCGGACCGACAGACCACTACGGCAGGTGATCCACCAGCCCGACGTCGCCGGACGGCTATCTTACTGGGCCATTGAGCTCTCGGAATTCGGACTCATGTTCCAACCCCGCAGAGCCATCAAGGGGCAGGCCTTAGCAGACTTTGTCGCCGAGATGACCTCACCAGAAACACTCAACAGCACATGGATAATATACGTAGATGGTGCCTCCTCCAGCAAGTCAAAAGGGGCCGGAGTCATCCTAGAAGCACCAGACGGCATGGTTATTGAGCAATCCATTGAGATACGCTTCCCCGCCACCAATAACCAGGCCGAATACGAGGCTCTCCTAGCTGCCTTGGAATTGGCACTAACAGTCAACGCCCAGGAGCTAACGGTCAACAGTGACTCACAACTGGTGGTCCAGCAAATGAAAGGGGAGTTCGAGGCCAAGGAGGAAACCATCCTCAGGTATCACGCCAAAGCGCGGCGTCTAGCAGCCAAATTTCGAAAAGTTGAATTCCGACACGTCCCCCGGGATCAGAACTCCCGCGTCGACAAGTTAGCGAAGCTGGCAAGTAAGCCCAGCAAGGCCGGCAGAGACTCCATCATCTGCACCACTCTCGAACAACCCTCCATCAACGTGGAGGAAGTGAATCAGATCGATGGGGTATCCACCTGGATGACGCCAATTGTGGCTTACCTCAAGGATGGTACCCTCCCCGCCAACCGAGCAGAAGCGAGAAACTTGACCAGGAGGGCTGCACGATACTTCCTATCCGGCGAAACACTTTACAAAAAGGGATTTTCGTCCCCGTCACTGAAGTGTGTACCCCCGGAGGAGGCAAACTACATCCTCCGTGAGCTGCACGCCGGAGTATGTGGCTCCCACCAGGCCCCGGCAGCCCTGAAAAGAAAAACGCTGCAAGCCGGCTTCTACTGGCCGGGCATCATTAAGGACGCAGATCAACTAGTCAAGACATGTGACAAGTGCCAGCGCCACGGAAACCTCATACACACGCCGGCAGAGGATATGCATCCCCTGCAGGCTCCGTGGCCTTTTGACATTTGGGGCATAGACATCCTGGGGCCATTTCCGCAGGCCACCAACCAACGGAAGTTCTTGGTAGTCGCCGTCGACCACTTCACCAAGTGGGTGGAGGCAGAGCCCCTGGCGTCTATCACCTCGGCGGCAATCATCAAGTTTGTCACCAAGAACATTATCACTCGATTTGGCATCCCACGCACTCTCATAACAGACAATGGGCGCCAATTCATCAGCCAGCAGTTCCGAGAATTCTGCGAAAGTTACCACATGAGGCTGAAGACCACATCCGTGGAGCACCCCGCCACAAATGGTCAAACGGAGCTGGCTAACAGAATCATCCTCAAGGGATTGAAAAAGCGCCTGGACAACGCCAAGGGGCGATGGGTAGATGAATTGCCTTCGGTTTTGTGGTCTTACCGCGTCACAAAGCAGACGGCAACCAGGGAAACCCCCTATGCTTTGGCCTACGGCTGCGAAGCCATGATCCCCGCTGAAATCGGAGCAACCTCCGACAGAGTCCTCTACTATGAGGAACAACAGAACCAGGCCCAGCACCAGGCATCCTTAGACATCTCTGAGGAAATGAGGGAGACAGCATTGATCCGGATGGCTGCATACAAGCAGAGGATAGCGAACTACTTCAACACCAAGGTCAAAAAACGTACATTGCACGTCGGAGACCTGGTCCTGAGGGAAGTCGCCAACAACAGGGTCAATCCCTCGGAAGGCAAACTGGGACCCAACTAGGAGGGTCAATATCGGATTTACGAAGCACTCCCAGGAGGGGCCTACCGCCTAGAAACCATGGACGGGAACCATCTCCCAAACCCATGGAATATAGCCAAGTTAAAGAAATATCTGTCTCCATGACAGTACTCATGTAACTTTTCTCAAAGTTTAATGAAATTCATGTTTCTTCTTATTGCTATTTCTTCCCTTTTTATCTTTCTATTATGAATGATTAAATGGGCCCTCGGTCCTCTACGCAGGCAGGGAGGGACGCCTCCCTTACGCCTCGGACACTTGAGCTCCAACGCTCTGCAGGTCAGAGTTACCTGCTCCGGCTAGCCACGTCACGGGCAAACTCATGAAGTAAACAACGTGACTCACACAATAACAAATCGTTACAATACACCTTTGTACGCTATAACACAAGCGAATAACGGAAATGGCACCCAGCGCCAATAATACATTACATATAAACAAGAGTTATGTACAAACTTTCTTCTTACACAGGGGAAAGCAAAAGACACAAGAAGTCATTACATCAACAGAAAAGAGGAAGAGGGGGAGGGGGGGTACAAACGTTTACATAAAACAACAGTCACACACCCCCCGGCGGCAGCACAGGCTCATCAATCAGGTAATCATCTGTGGAGCAGTCAGTCGCCGCCGGATCTCTCGGAGGGATATCACCCCCAGCTTGTCCAGATCCGCCCCCCCCGTCGCCATCCTCGCCGAACAAACCTAACCCAGGTCTTCCTCCCTGGCGAGAAGGAGAGGCATCCGTAGCGGTTGCGGGAGCACTTGGAACGTTCACCAGCACACCGAGCAGCACCCTCCCCATGTCCAACTTGCCACTCGAGGACTCCCCTCTCTCCACTGGGTCAGCAGGGCGTTCCGGGCACTTCTCCAGGGGACGGACCCGGTCAACGATTACACCGTTGGCCACCTCCTGCATAGGGTGCACTTCATCCAGACTCCGGGCAGCCTCCGGATAGAAGTGAACTACTTGCCTCACCCCGTTGATGAAGCCCTTCTCGTAAAAGCACTTCCCCTCCCACTGCAGTTGGGCCCTCTCATTTTCCAGGGTCTCCTCCAGCCTCCTGGTCATCGCGTCCAGTGAAAAACTGTGAGTCGACGCCATCCGGCCCATGGCAGCCTCGTGGTCACGCTTCAGCTCGTTAATGGCAGAAGAATGCTCCCGTCGGAGAGCATCCATCTCCGCCTCCCAGCGACGCTGCTGGGCAGTTAACTCCTCAGCAGCCACCCGCGCAGCCTCTACCCCTTCAGCACGAACTGTCTCAAGACGAGCTTCAAGTGACTCCCGCTCGGAGTCCAGGGCATTCTCAACTGCACTTTTTTCCCCCCGGAGTTTGTCCAGCGACGACTCATAGCCCTCTACAAGGCGTTCGAGCTCTTTGCCATGCTCTTCCGCCTGGGCCCTCAGCAACTCATCAAACTTGGATACCCCCACGGCACGGGCATCCTCCAACTGCTTCACCAACTCCACCCTCTCGGCGGTAAACTGCGCCACCTGCCCCTCCAACAGAGCAACCTTCTTCTCAGACTCAGCCAGCAGCCCCTTATGCATAGAATTCCTGCCCCGGATGTCCTCGAACTGCTGATAAAGCACTGCTATCCGGCAACAGGACTCCAGTCCGTGTTTAAGGGCATCGGCGGCAACATCCCGAGGAAGTTTGGCCACCAGGTCATCCATGTAGTCTTTGCCGGCCCGCGTACAGGAAGACTCCATGAATAAGAAGGGGTTGATGCTGCTGCCCAAGATATCTGCCGGCAGCACTCCACTCCTCGGAGCCGGCACAGGATATCGATTGTGCAAGACATCCAAGGGTTCCGCCACCACCCCACGTGACGGCCCCGCGTCAGAACCACCATTGCCCCCTCCCGGAGCAACCCCCTCTTTCTGAACAGGAATTTCACTTTGGCGAGGCGAAGCCACCCCGGCAGCTGGAGGGATCAGCACCCCGGATGAAACGGTGTCCACCCCAGCAACCGGACCCTCTTCACCCGCCGGACCGCTGTTCCCCTCATCTGCCAAGACTTCACCTTCAGATAATCTAGTGCCCCCATCAATAGCCGGATCTTCATTCGCTGGAGGCGGTGTGTTCCCCCCGATAAACTGGTTGACACCCTCGGGCGAAGAAGGAGCCTCCTCGGGGACTAAGTCTTCATCCTCCGATGGCAGATTCTCCCCCTCATCAGCAGACAAGTCTTCCCCCTCAGGGGAGGTGACAACCTCCTCGATAACCGGCAGCACTCTTGGTGGAGGAACCCCTCCCTCCTCGACTTCTGGGGTGTCGGAAGCCCCACTCACACTCACCAACTGACTTATGGTCAGCGAGTCCTCTTCACCGGATGACGATGCGCTGTCCACTTCGATGGGCCCCTCATCGGCATTTCCCCCGGCATCGTCGCCACCCTCCAAGGCAGCCGGACTGCCCGACGATCCCCTTGGAGCAGAATAATACTGGGGGGCCGCCCGCGGTTTCAAAGCTGCGCTTGGATCCTCCTCTTCATTCTCACTCTCGTACAAGATTAGTTTGGGTCTCTTCACGGGAGGGCTATCATCCGACGGAGACCCACGTGCAATTGGCCTCGCCATAACAGTAGGGGCCATAACGGCAGCGACAGTCACCCCCCTCTCTAACGCCCGAGAGGCACCCCTCCCGAGTGGGCTTCCAGCGGCACCAGTCCTTTCTCTCTTCTTCCTCTTCTTCGGGGGAGAAGCCTCCCTACCACCCTCTGCAGCCGCGGGGGGGAGGAGGGGCAGACGGAGGGTGGCCTCGGAGGCAGGTATCACGAAGCTACCACAGCATGAGGTGGCCCTGGTGAAATACTCCAGCCGCCCCCGGAAACCGAGGTGATGCATCACTGATACAATAAGCCAGAAACAGGACAATCAGACAAACACATTAAGAAGCAGAGAACTAAAAGAAAAGCAACAGAACGTTGAGTAACTGGCACTCACCCCATGTCTTGTAGTCATTGCCGTCCTGCTTCGCCGCCTCAAACAACCGCTTGACGGCACGATGCTCCTCGGGACTCAAGTTTTCCCTCGCCAACGCCCTCTGCCCAACAATGGGCTCTGACCAGGAGAGGGGAAACCGAGGATAACCCTCGTCATCCAAGTACCACGGACGTCGGTCTGCCGGCTCCCAGGAAACGAAGAAATGGTAATTCGTCCATTTCTTCACACTGCTAACATTAGCAGACAACACGGAATACCTGTTGGGCTTGTTCATGCAATGGAGACTCACCCACCCCCCATTTTTACACTCCACCCGGTAGGCCCAGAATAAGACCTTCACGGTCAGCTCCACCTTCAGCTCCGCCGCCACATTCTGAAGAATGGCGAGAAGCCGCCACGAGTTAGGATGTAGTTGAGCCGGGGAGCAGTTCATGTAGTTCAGGACTTCCATCTCGAAGTCCGAGAAGGGGAACCGTATTCCCACATTCTGGAGGACATACTCGTTGAACAAGAAGCCCCCTTCGTGCGCGAAGCTATATCTCTCGCTACCCCAACCATCGACACCTTCCTTAATGTGGCAAGCCATATGCCCCAACCTCCTCATCGGAGTACCCGGGGCAAAGAACGTCTCGTTCAGAGTCGCGAGCTCAGCAGGATCCGCGAACTTCGACCTCTCCAAGAGGATTTTGGGGTCGATGGGCGCATTGCAGGGCAGTCCCTGTGGCGATGCCCAGGCCACTACACCCCGAGCATGACACAGGGCCTCGGCGCCGCCAGCCTCCGCGCGCATCAGCTTTGATTGGATACTCCACCACAGGTCGGGCTCCATGGTGGGACCCCCCCAACCAGTCTTCATGTCCTTCCTCTCGGTCACTGTGTAACCTCTCTTCTCAGCAGTCACTGGGTCGAGATGACGAGCGACTGGAATTCCGTCAGCAGGGACCGACGACGAGGCACCACCTCTCTCCCCCTTGCGATTCGAAAATTTCTTCAAAGACTTCCCCATGATTGCTGGTAGTAACTGACTCGAGGTCTGGCTTTTGGGTTTTTCTCTGAATGCGGGGAGTAACCGACTTGAGGACTGGCTTTTGGGTTTTTTCTCTGAGGAATCGTGAGAGCGAAAAATGGGGGGAAGAAGAGGGAAATGATAATTTATAGTGGACCGTACAAGATTCAAAAATAGAGCAGGCAGTTGAAAAGACGCTGCCTACGTCAGCAACTTGGGAAACCGAAGAACTTCCTCCACACATTTCTCATTTCCCACGCCACGTGTCACCCAAAACCTTTCAGCTCCCACGGAAAGAAGTCCAAAAGACTCCAGGTATTCGGAAACCGAAATCACCCCTCGGAAACCGACGGCGCGGACTCCCCCTCGGACCTTTCGGAGGGACTAGTGATATACAC
>QANZ01053213.1:45616-138184 GCA_003254925.1 Chamaecrista fasciculata | reverse complement strand
TCAGAACCACCATTGCCCCCTCCCGGAGCAACCCCCTCTTTCTGAACAGGAATTTCACTTTGGCGAGGCGAAGCCACCCCGGCAGCTGGAGGGATCAGCCCCCCGGATGAAACGGTGGCCACCCCAGCAACCGGACCCTCTTCACCCGCCGGACCACTGTCCCCCTCATCTGCCAAGACTTCATCTTCAGATAATCTAGTGCCCCCATCAATAGCCGGATCTTCATTCTCTGGAGGCGGTGTGTTCCCCCCGATAAACTGGTTGTCACCCTCGGGCGAAGAAGGAACCTCCTCGGTGACTAAGTCTTCATCCTCCGATGGCAGATTCTCCCCCTCATCAGCAGGCAAGTCTTCACCCTCAGGGGAGGTGGCAACCTCCTCGATAACCGGCAGCACTCTTGGTGGAGGAACCCCTCCCTCCTCGACTGGTGGGATGTCGGAAGTCCCACTCACACTCACCAACTGACTTATGGTCAGCGAGTCTTCCTCACCGGATGACGATGCACTGTCCACATCGATGGGCCCCTCATCGGCTTTTTCCCCGACATCGTCGCCGCCCTCCAAGGCAGCCGGACTGCCCGACGATCCCCTTGAAGCAGAATAATACTGGGCAGACGCCCGCGGTTTCAGAGCTGCGCTTGGATCCTCCTCTTCATTCTCACTCTCGTACAAGATTAGCTTGGGCCTCTTCACGGGAGGGCTATCCTCCGACCGAGACCCACGGGCAATTGGCCTCGCCATAACAGTGGGGGCCACAACGGAAGCAACGGTCACCCCTCCCTCTACGGCCCGAGAGGCACCCCTCCCAAGCGGACTTCCAGTGGAAACAGCCCTGTCTCTCTTCTTTTTCTTCTTCGGAGGAGAAGCATCTCTGCTACCCCCCGCAGCCGATGGGGGAAGGAGAGGCAGACGGAGGGTGGCCTCGGAGGCAGGTACCACGAAGTCGCCACAACTGGAGGTGGCCTTGGTGAAGTACTCCAGCCGCCCCCGGAAACCAAGGTGATGCATTACTGATACAATAAATCAGACACGGAACAATCAGACAAAGCAAACTTAGGAGCAGAAAACTGAAAGGAAAAACAGAACGATTTTTAACCAACACTTACCCCACGTCTTATAATCATTGCCGTCCTGTTTCGCCGCCGTTAACAGCAGCCTGACGGCATGGTGCTCCTCGGGGCTTAAGTTTTCCCTCGCCAACGCCCTCTGCCCAACAATGGGCTCTGACCAGGAGAGGGGAAACCGAAGATAACCCTCGTCATCCAGGTACCACGGACGTCGGTCTACCGGCTCCCAAGAAACGAAGAAATGGTAATTCGTCCATTTCTTCACACTGCTAACATTAGCAGACAACACACTATACCGGTTGGGCTTGTTCATGCAATGGAGACTCACCCACCCTCCATTTTTACACTCTACCCGGTATGCCCAGAATAGGACCTTCACGGTCAGCTCCACTTCCAGCTCCGCCGCCACATTCTGGAGAATGGCGAGAAGCCGCCAAGAATTGGGATGCAGTTGAGCAGGAGAGCAGTTCATGTAGTTTAGGACCTCCATCTCGAAGTCCGAGAAGGGAAACCGTATCCCTACATTCTGGAGGACATACTCGTTGAACAAGAAGCCCCCTTCGTGCGCAAAACTGTATCTCTCGCTGCCCCATCCATCGACGCCTTCCTTGATATGACTGGCGACATGCCCCAGCCTCCTCATCGGAGTACCCGGAGCGAAGAACGTCTCATTCAGGGTTGCAAGTTCGGCGGGATCCGCGAACTTCGACCTCTCCAACATGACCTTGGGGTCGATGGGAACGTTGCAAGGCAGTCCCTGTGGCGACGCCCAGGCCACTACACCCCGGGCACGACACAGGGCCTCAGCGCCGTCCGCCTCTGCGCGCATTAGCTTTGACTGGATGCTCCACCATAGGTCGGGCTCCATGGTGGGAACCCCCCAACCAGTTTTCATATCTTTTCTCTCAGTGACAGTATACCCCCTCTTCTCAGCAGTCACTGGGTCGAGATAACGAGCGACTGGAATTCCGTCACCAGGGACCGACGACGAAGCACCGCCTTTCTCCCCCTTGCGATACGAAACTTTCTTCAAAGACTTCCCCATGGTTGCTGATAGTATCTGGCTCGAGGTCTGGCTTTTGGTTTTCTCTCTGAAGAAATCGTGGGAAGCGAAAATTTGGGGAAGAGAGGGAAATGGTGGCTTATAAAGGGCCGTACAAAAATTCAAAAACAGAGCAGGCAGTTGAAAAGACTCTGCCAACGTCAGCAGCTTGGGAAACCGTAAGACTTCCTCCACACTTTTCTCTTTCCCTATGCCACGTGTCACCCGAAAACTTTCCATCTTCCACGGAAAGAAGCCCAGAAGACTTAAGGTATCCAGAAACCGAAGACATCCCTCGGAAACCGACGGCGTGGACTCCCCCTCGGACCTTTCGGAGGGACTAGGTGACATACACCCCTCGGAATCACCCCTCGGAGGCCGACGGCGTGGACTCCCCCTCGGACCTTTTGGAGGGACTAGTGATATACACTCCTCAGAATCACCCCTCGGAGGCCGACGGCGTGGACTCCCCCCCGGACCTTTTGGAGGGACTAGTGATATACACTCCTCAGAATCACCCCTCGGAGGCCGACGGCGTGGACTCCCCCCCCGGACCTTTCGGAGGGGCTAGTGATATACACTCCTCGGAATGGCTCCTCGGAGTTAACATCAAGAGCACAAAGGATACCCGGCGGAGAGGCAACCCAGGCAGGTTCCCCCTCCCACACTCAAGCATTTAATGCCAAGATATTGGCATTAAATGCAAGGATCCTTGAAAGCACGTGACAGGACAAGAAGGACACGCAAAAGGACCAAAACGCCCCCTGCGCGCAGACTAAACCATGAAAAGCACTCCTGGCTATCACTGACAACCAGGAGGGAAGGTTGGAAATCCCACCGTACCCTGGCAGTGATAGCTGTCACGTCAAAAGCAGAAACCTACACCAACCCCCTTTTCCTCACACATCCCGAGGACACCTCTAACGTCTCAGAGGGAGACCTCGTACGAACATGAGACAAAAGAGAAGGAGGATAAAAGGAAAAGGGGGGATCTTTCTGGGGTAACGACTCTCTCTCTCTTAAAATATTCAAACTCTCCAACTTTCTCTCTCTAACTTAAGCATCGGAGAAGAATCGCAGGGAACCCCCTGTGCATTCTCGCTTGCAGGTTCCGACGACCCCTACGTGCCGGAAACTGCCCTCAACTGTGAACTCAAGGTTAGATTTATCCTGATCCAGCTTTGTAGTTTTCAGTACCCTTTAGAGCTATTTTGTAATTTTAATCATAACAAATTTTGCAAAAATTACATATTGAACCTAAATTTTTTTTAAAAGTTTTCATTTTAGTCCTTAGATAATATGTATCCAGGGACCTATTTGTAAATTTTTGAAATTTTTTTGGTGTCAATATGTAATTTTTGCAAAATTTGTTATGGTTAAAATTACAAAATAGCTCCAAAGAGTACCAAAGTGTTAATAGAGAATACCACAGGGTACCAAAGTGTCAGGTTTCAAACTATAGGGTATCAAAGTGAGATAAAGTTAAACTACAGGACACCAAAGTGTAATTTACCCTTTATTTTAAGTTTAGATCAATACTAAATGCAACAATCATAAAGTTATATAGAAACTTAATTTTATAATAAAAATATTAATAAAAAATTATTTACATAAAATCAAAAGTTAGAAAAGCTCTTTTGCCACTTTTTAAGTTTAAGGAGTTTTATAGACAAGAACTAAAATAATCATTTTGGTCTCCAAGTTACGATATCAGTTTCATTCTGATCTTAAAATTATTTTTTATTTCATTTTAGTCTTTAAAATTTTACATCTGTTTCACTATTAATCCAAAATATAATTTCATCTAATTTTTACCATTATTTCTAACATAGACAGTTAAAATAAACTATTTATCTATTATTTGTGTTTTAATAAGTGAGTTAACAAAAGTAAAAATAAAATTTTTTTACACTCTAAAAGAAAAATCAACTACAAATTTATTACTAAAGAATTTTTTTTCTCTTTGCTAACTCACTTATTAACACACATATGAGAAAAAAAATATTTCATATTAATTGTCCATGTTAGAAATAACAAAAAAAAATTACAATTTAGATTAACGATAAAACAAATGTAGCAATTTAAAGACAACATAGATTAAAAATAATTTTATAACAAAAAATAAAACTGATCTCATATTTTAAAAATCAAAATAACTATTTGACCTAACTAAAATATAGGAAGATTTTGTGCATTTTAACTTTTACTTTTTTGCCACAAAAATATTTTGTTTCATACAACTAGTGCTATTTGATTTGTTATCACTTACCCAAATGTTAAAATTTAAAAACACGAGTCAGGTCATAGTTGAAAATATATTTCACTTAATCTTCATAACAATGACGAAATATTATTAAATCATCCAAAATAAATAGACTTTTATGACTAAACTACTCGTCTTTCATTAAAACATTCACATAATTATTCTATAATCAGACCTCTAACAGAACTGCCAATCAATTGATAAGATGACTCAAAACACAGTTAAATGCCATATTTTCTTTTGGTTTTACTGTCAGGTAATATTTTAACTGAATTGAGTTCACTTTAACTTAAACTAATTCACTTTCGATCCAATCAAAATGAGCCCATATATGCCAAGATCAAATAATCCAGAAGAGCAAATTGTAAAATTCTGTGTTCAATGGTAAATCTGTAATCCTCACTAGCTTTTCACTTGCTCCTATTTCTCTTTTTTATACTTCATAATTCATTTAAGATATGTTGAAAAGATTACAAAAAACAAATGACAGAAAAGTGTAGCAGTGAAAAATCTTCCAGCTCTCCCAACTCCCTCTTACAATCAAAAGACCTAACTTCTAACATAACTACCGAGAATCATGACAACTACAAGGCAGGGAAGAAAAAAATTTGAACAAACATATTAACAAAGTAACAAGTAGAAGAAAGAGAAACTGAGACACAGAATGAATAGTATATAGCTAACCACAACCATAGTTTATATCTGGCTTTGTGGCAACGGCCGAAAATGGAACTTCAACTCTCTCTTTCACAACACAACGAACTTCCCCATTTTCTATCACCGGAATCCTCCCTGGTGGACATTTGGTTTTCGATCTCTCGTCCTGCCTTTCTGGCTGTTGAAGCATGCCTAGAACGTTGAAGTGAGTGCCAAACTTCCCCATGTTAGGTCCAAAACCAGACAAGCTTACTATGGAAACCACACCAATGACAGTGAGCATTGCTTTGGCTGCAGAACCTACAAAAGATCCCAATCCTTTTCTCGAGTTTTTAGCTCCATTTTCGGAGTGTTGTTCATCTTTTTCATTTAGATTCTTCCTTGCTTCAATCTTGGGATCAATTGTAATGACCCCATTGCAGACAGACTTATGTAAGGAACACACGGTGTAAGGAGGACGGCTTGGATATGGAGGAAGAAGGAGATCATTGTTGTGCTCCACTGTTTCACTAGCAAAAGTAGAAGCTTCTTGTATCACTTCCAATTCCTTACCTTTGTATTCCTTGAGCTTATCGATTAACATTTTGCGGTTCTGTTCAATCTCAGCAAGTGCAACTTCTCTTTCATATTGCTGTTGTTGTTGCAGAGCCTGTGTATTGCCACACAAAAGTTAAGAGTCCCAAACCATAATGTAGCTCAAACTTTCATGTAAAATATTAAAATTGAACAACGGGAAGTTTTAAAAATATTATATTAAAAGGCTAATGATTAAATAATCTTTAGACCGGAATAATATGAACTAGCATCAAAG
This sequence comes from Chamaecrista fasciculata, assembly GCA_003254925.1. Classification (NCBI taxonomy): domain Eukaryota; kingdom Viridiplantae; phylum Streptophyta; class Magnoliopsida; order Fabales; family Fabaceae; genus Chamaecrista; species Chamaecrista fasciculata. Next base: position 132,345 of record QANZ01053213.1, on the reverse strand, counting down.
TAATAAGATCTATGGTAGGACTGTATCTATGATCAAACATGAACGGATGCAACATGTTTCAAGTTTCGACAATAATCTATTCAAGCATATATTACATCTGAATTACATTTTACTTGAAGAAACCATCCAATTGTTATAGTTTAGAGACTATCGTAAGGATTATTGAACTCACTCAATCAGGGATGACTAGTTCAATTGCTAAATAAGGAATATGAATAACCATATCTTCAGAATGGAAATGCGTCAAGCAAACGAGTCCCTCATCAGTATGGCAACTTCATTCAGACAAATATTTAACCAAAATTTCTACAACGGGCAAAAGTAACAATATCTAGACATGGACGAGGAACCTATTTCCGTTAACATGTATGCTTTGCACAGACATTATAAATCATATAGCTGGTGATAACGATCTCTCATATTCACTTATGGTAAGAGACTTGTAGAACATGTCAAATTCAGATATCTCAAATATAATAATATTAATACACACACACACACACACACCATAGAGCTCGTGCAAATCTCAAATATATTGAGTGAATGTATGCTAGTTTACCATAACAAGATTCTTCCATAAATTTCAAAATATATATATATATATATACATAAATGTAGTGCTACTGCTGTGCTGACCAAATCTGCTAAATAACGCTCCTTGGTATGAAACCTTTCAATTTAGTTTATTACCAAGAAAGACTTGATCTAGAATCAGCCACCCTCTGTCACTAGTTAATAGATTTTACATGGGCTTATATCTCAGTCTAATACACCAAAACCATAAGAGGATAATGTTTCCTTGGAGAAATAAAAATAATTGGTGATACTGGATTTAAACCAAAGATTCCTGCAAAGGAAAAGCTTGAACAGAGTTCAAAAGGACATGCATGCCCAGTATTTCTGATTCTAATCCAACGAACTATCACAGAGCATAATTCATATAATCACTTGACAAAACCTATGGGCAAGCGTTTCCCCAAGTTTTTTTTATCTAAGAGAACTTTTCTTTGCATTTGCAGAAGTAAAAAAGTAAAGGCCATATTTCAGTACAAAATGCATATACAGTCTCACACAATAGAAAGAAACACAATCGTAAAATCAAAAGAAAGAAACTGGAGTTGAGGGTCTAATCTGAACCTGCAAGGAAGATAACTGCGACTCCAAGGATTCCAGGGCATCGCAAATGTTCAATAATCTCTCTGCTACTTCTTCATCTTGTACTTCTTCTTCTTCATTATCTTCATCCTCTGCGTCATTGACTTCTGGGTTCGTCGGCGTGAGGCCATTGGGCGGCGCGTGTGCGGAGCGCGTGGCACGGTGGATACAATTGCCGATCTTCAATCGAAGTTCTGTAGCTCTGGCCAATATTAACCCTATTCCATCGTCTTCCATTTGGGGGTTTAAATTTTGCGAGGTTTAACCTAAAAAAATCAAACACTGTTTGGTGTTGATGGGTTTAAAAGGGAAAGAAAGGGAATTTTGAATTGAATTAGGCAAAAGCTAATTGGTTTGAATCAAAAGCATAGGCTGTGTGGCATGGTGATTGGAGAAGAGTGTGATATTTAGTGATTGTGGTGCCTCTAAACTCTAAAGCAGATAGAAAAGGAAATTACAATAGCCCACACACTCTCATTGTCATTTTGCTTCACTTTCTTTGTCCATGTTTCCCTAAAAAACAAACTACACTTGACTTAGTTTTTGATACACAAAATGCATTAAAATTAATGCCAAAAATAACACCAAACCTTTTTATTTTCCAATGCCTATTAGAAACGCATTTTTCTATCTTGATTTTTTTTTTGACAAAGTACTAATTTTATCCTCAAATTTTACCACAATTATTAATTTCGTCTCCAATGTTTCACGTTTTGGTCAATTTTATCATTTGCTCTTACTTTAATCAAATATTAATGATAGAATCTACATAACTAATGATATGTAATGTAAAATTGATAGAAAACGAAATTCAAACTTTAACTCAAATTGAAAAAACATGATGCATTCTGTCATTAAAAAATAATTTTAAATCAGCTATCTATTTAGTTCTTAAAATAGTTAATATTTATAAAAGTTAGGGATAAAAAAGGATATTATAGATATTTAAAGAATAAATTATAAGTTTAGGATAAATTTAAGGATTAAAATAATATTGTTTTCTCTAAAAATAAACCGGATACTTGCTTCGTTGTCTAAAATTTGAATTTGATTTGATTTAAATTTTTTCAATTAATTTTAGGTTTCATTTTTATTTTACATTTATGTATGATATTTACAATTACAACCACCAATCGTTTTAACTTTTAATGATCCAATTTGTTATTAAATTGGGACGGATAGGAATTTATGATTTAAATTTAATATTTGAATCATGATAAGTCTCATTTTAGACTATTTTTAGGGGTATTTTGTTTATATTTTCATATTATATTTAAGACTTACTCCCAAAATTTCAACTTTCTAGATTTTCTCTCAAAATATAAATCAAATTGAACATGTGATATTTTTGTGTTTAATTCTTTATTTTGTAATTAACATATTTTTAAATTAGGATTTGGTGCTTATTCAATCTTCAATTTGCTTTTCAGGTAAAGAAAGATCCAGAAAATCCCTTGGAATTTGCCCAACTTGAAGATATTTTTGTTTTGCATATCTCTTGCCCAAGACTAGTGCAGATTCTGAAGTTTTAAATGAGAAGTTTAGTCGTTGTACTTTTTGGCAATGGGGAGATTTTGTAATTCAAATTTGAGGAATTTGAGGGGTAGTTAGTTAAAGTTAACTCTAAAATAGGTATCTAGGCTTTCACGAGGAGGATCACAGACATCACTTTACATTCTACACTTAATATTTTTATTTAGTGCTCTATGGCCTACGTGGCTAACTCTTTTATCTTGGCTTAGGGTGAGTTTAGATTGGATGTTTCAACACTTGTGAAATTCTGTTTATACTTTTTATTTCATGAATTTATTATATTTTTTTTCCCCAAGTGGTCTCTTTAAATATGTTTCAAGTTAATTTTATAACTCTTGGCCATAGTTATTTAATTTGATTTGTAAATATAATGCTAGGTGTTCTTATTGATTCATAACTAGTAAGTTCATCACTAAGTAGCAACTAAGATGATCATACCATGTTAGGGGAAAGAAAATCTAAACAGGTAATTTTGTAAATTAATTGTTTAGGGTTAATATCTTTCGGGTTTTAATTCTGTTAATTTAGATTGAATTGTCGATCGTGTCAGATTCGTCTAGTTAATAAGTGGTTAAATTGGGTACGTTATTTTTTAATCAATTTTAATGAAAGAGTAATTTCACCGTGTGATGAATTCGTTAACCTATTTTATTTTGATGAAATAATATTATTTTGGTATCAATGATCAAGTATGAAAGTCAATAAAAAACGATCTCGGCCAAGGTCTTAATCAATCGGTAATCTCATCTATCTAATTTTCTATTGTTCTTACTTTATTTGTACAAAACTTGTTATTTTATCACAACTCTCGTTCATTAGTCTTGAGCAAGATTTAAGCGCTGGTTGCTTTAAAATTCTGGTTTATAACTGCATTACTTTTGGGCAAGACTAATCCCTGAGAACCGACCATATTCTCATCTCTTACTACTAATAATTCATTTTTAAGTTCAGAATCAGGTTTAATTATTATTGGTGGACCCCGTTACCGGGAATTTGCTATTTTGTCCCTTTTGTTTGTGTTTTATGCCCAAAACTGAAGAACCAGAATTACAACTCGATTTGACGATTGAAAGAACTCCTAAAGTTAGGAGAAAAGCAGTCAAGCAACGTAAACAACAAGAGGCTGTCTGAGCCTCCTATTGTTGTACCACGCGTCGAGTTGGAAGTAGGAACACCAATACCACCAGATATGGCGGAACAAGTTCCTCGAGCAGCCAATTGCCGAACAAAGAGTCCGAAATTACTATGATGAACCCATTGTTGAAACACCACTCTGTATAGTATATCCCAGGTTAGATGGTGCTTTTGAATTAAAATCTAGTCTAATCCAATTGTTGTCTTCTTTTCATGAATTAGCAAATGAAGATCCATACTAGCACTTGAAAGATTTCTAGGCGATCCCATTCAGTAATAGAACCTAATGGAAGATCAAATAGCCATTGTTTTGCTTCATCCTTGAAGTTGAACATGCAGATTGGAAATCTTTCAAAGTGTTGGTATGAATCTTCATTTGCTAATCTATGAAAAGAAGGCAACAATTCGATTAGATTAGATTTTAATTCAAAAGCACCATCTAACTTGGGATATACTATACAGAGTGGTGTTTCAGCAATGGGTTCATCGTAATAATCCAGGATTGTTTGTTCGGTCGGATTGGCCGCTCGAGGAACTTGTTCTGCCATATCTAGCGGTATTGATGTTCCTACTTTCAACTCGACATGTGGTACAATAATAGGAGGTTCATTGTTGTTTATGTTGCTTGGCTGCTTTTCTACTAGCTTTAGCCGTTCTTTCAATCTCCAAGTCGAGTTGTAATTCTGGTTCTTCAGTTCTTGGCTTAAAACACAAACAAAAGGGACAAAATAACTAGTCCCCGACAACGGCGCCAAAAATTGATGGGTGCCGAGTCCACCAATAATAATTAAACCTGATTCTACACTCAAAAATGAATTATTAGTAGTAAGAGATGAGAATATGGTCAATCCTCAGGGATTGCCCAAAAGTAATGCAGTTATAAACCAGAATTTTAAAGTAACCAGCGCGTAAGTCATGCTCAAGACTAATGAACAAGACTTGTGATAAAATAACAAGCTTTGTACGAATAAAGTAAGAATAATTGGAAATTAAATAGATGAGATTACCGACTGATTAAGACCTTGGACGAGATCGTTTTTTATGGAGTTTCACACTTGATCATTGGTACCAAAATAATATTATTTCATCAAAATAAAATAGGTTAACGAATTCACACGGTGAAATCACTTTTTCATTAAAATTGATTAAAGGATAACGTACGCAATTTAACCACTTATTAACTAGACGAATCCGACACGATCGACAATTCAATCTAAATTAATAGAATTAAGATTCGAAAGATATTAACCCTAAACAATTAACTTACGAAATTACATGTTTAGATTTTCTTCTCCATAACATGGTACGACCATCTTAGTTACTACTTAGTGATGAACTTACTAGTTACGAATCAATAAGAACACCTAGCATTATATTTACAAATCAAATTAAATAACTGTGACCAAGAGTTATAAAATTAACTTGAAACATATTTAAAGAGACAAGTAGGAGAAAGAAAAATATAATAAATTCATGAAATAAAAAGTATAAATAGGATCTCACAAGTGTTGAAATTTCCCATCTAAACTCACCTTAAGCCATGATAAAAGAGTTAGCCGCGAAAGGCCATAGAGCACTAAATAAAAATGTAAAGTGAAGTCTGTGATCCTCCTCATGAAAGCCTATGATACCTATTTATAGAGTTAACCCTAACTAACTACTCCTCAAATCCCTCAAATTGGAATTACAAAATCTTCCAATTTCCAAAGAGTACAACGACTAAACTTCTCATTTAAAACTTCAGAATCTGCACTAGTCTTGGACAAGAGATATGCAAAACGAAAATATCTTCAAGTTGAGCTAATTCCAAGGGATTTTTTTGATCTTTCCCTTACTTGCAAAGCAAATTGAAGATTGAATAAGCATCAAATCCTAATTTAAAAATATGATAATTAAAAAATAAAGAATAAATCACAAAAATATCACATTTTCATTTTGACTTACATTTTGGGAGAAAATCTAGAAAGTTGAGATTTTGGGGGTAAATCTTATATATAATATGCAAATATAAATAAAATACCCGTAAAAGTCCGCCTAAAATTAGACTTATCAAATCATCATAATTAAATGAGGTTAAATTATCTTTTTAGAAAAATATATGTATACTTTTTTTTTGTAACATAAAAGTTTAAGTGAGTTGGATTTCGGGGGCTCACCAAGACCAGGGCATGCCTCCAAGCTCTATAAACACTTATAGAGGTACTTGCAGATCGCCTACCAACAAGACTCTCACATCGACAACGGGATTATGTATACTTTTAGTATAACTCTTTCTAATATTTGAATTAATAAATTACAATAATATATTACATAGTAATTAATTTATAATGTATAAAAGTGTTATTTTAATAAAACATATAATAACATTTTATTCTTTCTATATTATGTGATATTTCAAAATTATTTAGTAATACTTGTTAATGGCTTGATGATTTAAACTATTTTGATATTTTCGATGTGGATAAAAGAAAAATTTTACATTAGCACCACCTTATTATCTTGTGTATTTAATTAGCATGTTGTTAAAAACCACAAAAGTAGGAAGTGATGCCAAATTTACATGGACCCCATTGAACAACTCACTCTGATATTGGAGACACAATTCTTATGTATATTTTATATATATATATAGAGTAAATAAAGTTTAGATGAATTGAAATTAGATTCATCAAGATCAGCCTCAAGAGTAAAGGCTCAATAAGCAATTATCATGTGATGCAAGAGTCAAGAAAAACTAAAGTTTTTACTTATGGAATTACTAGTATCTACTAAGCACCACTTCAATTCATAATCCATAATTAGTATATGACTTCTCTACAATTCTCAGTCTCTCAAACTTGGATAAGATGGGAGAAGAAACAGAAAAATAGAAGCACCATTACAAACTTGTCAATGAAGTTCTCATATGTATATATAAACAAGGAATGACAATTGAATCACAACCATGCTAATCAATCTAACAAGACGGATGACTCAGTCTTCAGTGTTCTTCACACATGACCAGAAAAAATTTAGTGTGTTCAAGAGTTGGGAGGAGAAACAAAGAATAAAATTCTCCTTCCTTTGTTAATAATTCTCCAACAAGGAAATGTTTCTGCAAACCATCCATTTTCCTCCGATTTTCGCCTTTATCTCAAATCCAAACATTCCGAAACAAAAAAAAATTGCTTCCTAGGCTGACACTTCCAGGTTGAGCAGTTTCACTTCTGTCATGCTAAAGGTTGACTTCAACAAGAACATAAGAACTCCAATCTTAAACCCTTTGAACATCAAGTCATTTTGATCATGTCCAAGAAGTGACTCGGGTTTTTCCCGGTTAGGATTCATCTGTCATTCCAAGCTCTTAGCATATATCTACCAATCGATCGCATGTGATTTACCAAGCTAATTCCTTCGAAAGCAAGTAATGGAAAGTGAAGTCATGAGGGATAAACTCAATGCCTTTCCAGCTTGCCTTTGGTAGATAAGTCTTTACCATCTCCATCAAACCAGATACACCAAGATGCGAGTTTTTCGCGAAGAAATCCACTATCTTTGGAACAAGTATCTTCTGTTCCTTACTCAAAGAGATGGTGGATTGAATGTACTCTTCTTTTGCAGATTCAAGCTCCTCTAAGACTCTTTTCGATGTATACAAACGCACCTGATGAGAATGTAACAGCCAGCTGAGATTCTGAGAAACATACCAAATAACAAGGATTTTGAAGAGAATACATATATACATGACCATGCTTGTTTACAATCTTGATTCTAGAAGGATGTAACTTCATAGATACAAGAATAACAAACTTTCTTTGTAGTAAATTGTATTTAGACTTCCAGACAATCTGAGACTATTAAGAGATCTAGACTCTAGAGCTATAACAAAAGTTTCTCTATTCCCTAAATTTTGAGAATTCCCACCAAGACAGAGAAATGATAGACATAAAATTTGGTCCTTGAAAGATATAGGAGTTTAGGAGTTGATAACTCAATCTTTGAAAGTACAGTTTACACACTTTAGTCCTTGAAAGTCATGGAGGAAAGGCAATACAGTTTAATCATTTAAGCCTATTTGTTAGGGATTAACTAGCAGGGACAAAAAGACTAAAATATATTGGTTCTATGGCTTTCAGGGAGTAAAAAATATAAACTAGACCATCAGGATTAAGTTGTTAGCGTGTATATCGATCATTCAGGGACCAATTTATATGTTTACTCGATAAAAAAATACAAGAAAGGAGTAAGTCTACCGCAGGATCAGAATGGCTTCCTGAAGTGAGAGCAAATAGTAATAAAGGTTCAGGCCGGTGTATTGCGTATGCTTTTCTTGCATCTCTGACCTTTAATTTTGTCTTTGAAGGGAACAGAATCTGCAGCCACTGGGAGAAAAATAAGGTTCATTAGTCTCATTTGATAGAATAATTTATACTAAACTACTTTGCTTTTAATGCAAAAATAATGAGAAAAAGTCTAAGTTCTGATTTACTTGTCCCGGACGAGGTAATCTGCATCCCAGAATGAAGTTCTGTATAAGATCTAAGCTTATAGTATGACCCCCAATGTTATAGGCAGCCTGAAGAGTCATTCACAAGCTTAATTTAGAGAGAGAAAAAACTTAAGATCAGATCAATGGTTTCTTTCAATTTCAGTATGTATCAACTAACCTTGAGTACTGAAGACATTCTTTTGGCATTATTGGTGGGAATTCCATAAACTAACAAAGCCTGTAGATGACAGAAAACAAAATAATGGAAGGTTAGTCTCAGAATTTGAGCAAAACTATAAATGAAAGAGTAAATTAATGATTTGGTCGCTGACAGATCATAGATTTCTCAATTTAGTTCCTAAAGGGTAAAATTATAAGATTTAGTTCCTGAAAGATGCAATTACGATTAATTTGATCATTTTGTTAAAGATACTAACTAAAATTTTGAAAACAAACCTGATGTGGTTTTAAATTTTGTAAACATTGCACTTCATAATTGATGTAAGAAAATTTTATTTGCCATTAAATTTAAATCAATATCTTAACAAAAGAACCAAATTGGTTGTAATTGCATCTTCCAATGACTAAATCTTATAGTTTTATCTTTTAGGGACTAAATTGAGAAATCAACTATATTTTAGGGACCAAATCATTAGTTTACTCTAAATGAAATAAGGCATTGGAACTTCAATATTTACATGCATCACTAGGGTGTTGTGTACATTAATCCAAAAGGCTAGCTTTTCTTCATGCTCCATGTTTCTGGGATTAACATCTTCCAGCCGCGAAACTAGTGATCTGCTAGAAAACATGACACAAGGAGATTGTTCCTTAATCTCACAAAAGGTTTGTGAATGATATGCTAATATTGCAATGCAGTTGTTTGATACAGAGCAGAAAAAGTATGGCTTTCAATTAACTGATGCTGCATTCCATATTCTGCCTCAAACTACCAAAGGTTATAAAATTAAGAGTAAACATACAACTTAGTTCCTAAAAGATACGCAAGTTAACAACTCAATCTTTGAAAGTTTAGATTAGATTACACACCTTAGTACTTGAAAGCTTTGGAGGTAAATATTTCATAGACACTAACTTGTAGAGACAAAAGGACTAAAATATATTGATTCTACAACTTTCAAAGATCAAAGAGTGTAAACTAGACTAGATTGTATGTGCTCAAAACTCTTATAAGAAGTAGACTAGTGGAGCTTGGATCACAAAGATGGCTCACCTAAATCTCCTTAGCATGTACTCAACTTCTTTTAATTTCTCACTGTCTCTGCATAACCTCTGAATCTTTACCATTGAGTTATAAGGTCCATCAAATTCTTTTGATCCTTTGATGTGGAAATGGTAGTTCAAGTTTAAGTTGAAGGATGGGTGCTTCTTCTTCCACCGTGAGACTCGCTTATTACTACGCGCTCCTTGTGAAGAAAACTCGTAAACTGATGATGAGAATGATGATGTAGGGGAGGAAGAAGCATTATCATGAGCAACAAAAGGTGGGTCTGCAAGTTCACAATATATAGCTGATATGCACTTAATCATCTCCTCAGAAAGCCAGTTTGGTGTTTCTGGAACTACATCAGAGAAGCAACTTCCAAGATGCTCAGCCAGGCAGGTTAAACTGCTGTTATTACTCTCTGCTTGCTGATGAAATATAATTTAGAAGAAACAAAAACAAACACAAAAGTTAGTAAGGCTTGAATTGAGAAAAACCTATTTTTTGGTCCATAAATTCGTCCCGAAACTAAGATAGTAAGGCTTGAATTGACAAAAGGAGTTATTTGCACAAAATCAAAAGTTCATGGGGGGTCTTTCATTACTTTTCAAAGTTTAGGGTTTTTGTTTTTTGGGAATGAATGAACTTCAAGGGAGTTTTATGCATTTTAGCCAAGTATTTTCAATCAGTTGAGCAAGAGAAGATAAGCCAAATGGGTTGCCAAGTCAGCAACTAATGTACAAATTGGGCAAATGTTGAGCACCTAGGCAACTTTATCAACATTTATGACATGAGTATCAAAGTGCTTTTTAAGACTAGCTAATATGATTATAATTAACTTTTAAAGACTAAATTGACGGTAGTGGTATCTTTGAGGGACTAATATGGTAGTTTACATGAATATAAAATACAAGGAAGTAAGAATTTCTGTGTTAATTGTTAAAACTTACCTCTAACATAGACAATGGTAGAGAACGGAAAGAGTCCACAGCTTTGGCCTGAGTTTTCACAGGAGAAGAAGTTTCAATAGAGTAAACTGATTGATGAGATAGTGTGGAGTGACTTCGATGAATACTCGAGTCCAAGACGGCTTCCGGTTCCATTTGTTTCATGCATTCCTTGAGTGAAACGGCATTTGAATTTCCTGGTGAGACGAGACTAGATTGAGTAAAAGTAATCTCTTTCTCAGAAATGGTATTAACACTTCTCTCAGATGCTGATGTACTTTCTTTGTTGGTGCCTGACTCAATTTCCAATCTTCTTTCCTTGGTTGATAGAGATAAAATTTGATGATCAAATCTTTTCCTATACAGAGAGAGAAGATATTGTTCCAAATACACCACTTCTAATTCTAATACTCCAATTTCCTTTATCAGTTCCTTGGTGGCCTAAAATTAGGAAAGTCAGGAGCAAAATTCAGAAAACTTAAAACGATTATTGGAGTAAAACTATGCCAAAAACCAGTAACTATATAAGAAGAGTAAACATACAAATTGCTCCTTGAAGATATAGGAATTGACAACTCAATCGTTGAAAGTCAAGTTTACACACATTAGTGAAAGTCATGGAGGTGTACAGTCTAAGTCCATAAGCCTGTTTTTGAGGGACTAACTTGTAGGGACAAAAGGACTAAAATTTATTGGTCCATAACTCTAAGGGATTAAAGAGTATAAACTAAATTTTCAAGGGCTGAGTTGTCAATTCGTGTATCTTTCAAGGACCAATTTATATGTTTACTCTATACAAGAATATACCATTGGTATTGAATTTTCTAGTGCAGCTTCCTGTGAGAAAGGTAGGCAACATGCTTTCTCTAACGCACACCGCACCACAAATTGTTGATGTAATATTTTTTGAAGCTTCAGAATCTTCAGAGACATAAAAGGAAAAAATAAGCCAATATGTTTTTCAGTTTTTGAATAAATTGGAAACTTATCTGCTAGTTTTTTTCCAGGTCAAAAAGACTTTCTGTGAAAAGATAGGAAAATATCCATGAAAAGCTTGTAAGAATTCATATAATTTTCCCCTTCAAAGGATGACAAGTGGCACAGAAGAAGAGCAAACTTAAGGGCTAGCTATCTCAAATAGGGAAAGGAAATAAAGTGTAGACTTGGAAACACACATACTTTTTAGTCCTTAAATTTATCCCAAAATTACGATTGGAAACACACATTATGGTCCCTAAGACTAAATAGTCATAGTTTGTAAAATAAAAAAAGGGACTAAAAAGAGACTAAATCTTAGTTTTAGTACAAAGTCAAGGACCAAAAATTAGATCTTCTCAAGAAAATAAGTGGAGAATTGCACCTCTTGAGTCAAAGAACTTTGAAGATCAGTGTTATGGTATTGCCTCTTCTTGGATTCATTGCTTTCCATTAGTTTATCCACATCCTTTTTTCAATAGAGAATTGAAGAAGAAAATTTACCACAAATAATATAGAAAACACAAAATCTGTTGGAAAACAAAATAGAAGAAAATTCTCTTTTATAGTGCTCACAAATCTACAGCAAGATATATATATATATATATACATACCATGTTCATCCCATACGAATTTTCAGTGATGTTATCCATTAATCCATCTTCCCTGATTCTTCTTTTCATTGGATCACTGTCACTTACAGTAACAAAAAGTCAGATTTATGAAGCAACCTAGCATAAAGTTAAATTATACTTTCATAGTCTCTTTCTAATGAAACACAGTAATATAGTTGTGTGTTTAGTATTATAAAACTAGAAGATTCAAGTGAAACTACAGAAAGAAGAGAAAAATTTCATATTGAAAAAAAACCTTTTAGAGCGCTTATGGCTCGAAAATGAGACTGATGAGTCCATGAACTTGAATTTCTTGAAATCAGAATTATAATCGCGCCACTTTATCTCATGCATATTGTGTATGTCAGCACGAGATTTCAACTTTCGAGCCTTTTAAAACTGTCAAAAGATGAACCAAAATGACATTAAATGCGTCGAATAACACCATCAGATATTGACAAAAACAAAGAGGGAAGATACATCCAAAATGCATTAAATTTCCAAACATTTCTATGCTTACTTACAAGAAGGAGGAGCAGAGACTACACAATCACGGAATGAGACTTCTCAAAGGAGACAGTTTTTTTCGAAATGCTAGCTGGACCGAATTGAAAAACAAAAAGATTGAAAAATAACCAAACGGGTCTCAAGATATATCAATGTCAAACCCAGAAAACATATATACTGTCCCCTTTTTGAATGTGTCAGGTAAATGTTATAATCAAGCCAGAATGGTACCAAGAGAACAATCTATAATGCTCAAAAAGAATTTTTTTTGACCACCCTTTTAAGTATTAGTACCAAAGTTGAGGCTTTTGCATATATTGCATTAAAAGAAGAAGATTGGTGGTAGCTTTTGATTGAAGAGTTGAGGATATTTCAAAAGGCAATAAAAAGAAGAGGAGGAGGAAGAGAGGGCAGGAAAAGACAAGAAAGAGGAAGGAAAACTGAGATATGTACAAGCAGGACTTCACTTATATACTGTCATTAACAATTAAAAACTATGAGTATGGTATTTATGTATGATATGTGTCTTTGGGATTTAGACATGAATAAGTATCAAAGTCTTTTTCTAAACTTGATGAATAGTCAAATTTTCGTATTGGAACTTAAATGAAATTTTTTTAAAAAATAAATTATTTTTCATTGATAGAAAACTTATTTTTGTTAATTTTTTTATAACTAAATATAAGTACAAAAAATAACAAATATATAATAAATATACAAGTACTATTAGATTATTTGTGAAAAATACTTAATATTTTATCATCATTATAATTTAATATTTTTTTTAACCCATAAAGTTTTAATATTTTATTTTATTTTATGGTTAGAAATAATTAAATATCCCTTAACCCCATTAACGTGTATGTATTATGCTCCGCCCAAAATTCGATAACTAATATGTACGTTATGCAATGTTCAATTTGACCAATTCAGCTCAGGTTCATTTTTGAAGGACCAAAAAATAGGTTGTGCATTTAAAGATTGTTAAAGGTATTTATTAATTAACATAATTAATAAAATAATTTTTTGAAAAAAAAAACCTGAACCCACATCTATCGCATGCACAGGGAAAATCGTCAGTTTTCAACTGCATTTTTTTTCTAGTGGTCGGTTCTTTAATTAATATAATTAATAAATTAATTTTCCAAAAAAGAGCTTGGACCTACATTTATCACACATACAAATCGTTAGTTTTCAACTCTCACGGTCAATTCTATGTGCATGAGGCATACTTTTCACTTGACTCATTTACTTTTCAACTGCGTTTTCTTTCTAGTGGCCGGTTCTTTAATTAACATAATTAAAAAAAATTAATTTTCCAAAAAAGAGCTTGGACCTACATTTATCACACATACAAATCGTCAGTTTCCAACTCTCACAATTAATTCTATGTGAGTGAGGCATACCTTTCACTTGACTCATTCACTTTTACCTATCATATCTTAATATATATACACTCATATCTCTTTTGAATATGCAAACAATGTGAACTTATTTTACACATCTAAAATTTGACTTATGTCCAATGGTATCTTCGTGCTAGCTTTTATGTCCTTGAAAGAGAATTCACTTAAACTTTTTTTCCTTGGTAAAAAATTCACTTAAACTTTACTTATAGTGAGGAGAGATATAAATGAAGAATGATGTAAAGATTATCCAAACGATGAAATGTAAATCAGACTGATCAATCAGTATTATATAATGTTTCACTCGAACTCATTCATATTAAACTTGAACTTGAATCTAAAATCATAAAATAAAATTTCGAGATATTCATTTAGTATGAATATTTTAAACATCTTTTATCAACATTATCACAAACACTTAACGTGCATGCATAAAGGCACATCCAACTTTGAAGCTTTTTTTGTGGTGGTGGGCTTTTTGCATATTGCCTTAAAAGAAGTAAATTAGTGTGTTGTTTCAGCTTTTGATTGCAATCTGTTTAAAAGAAGATATCCTCACCGTTTGGATTTTGGAATGAAACAAAGTGATATAATGGCAGTTTGTTCCACTCGTGCACTTGAAATTTCTTTCCTTCTAATTTATAGTTGACATTTCAGCAAAAGATGTAATTTTTTTTTTTTTGTGAGAGCAAAGTTACCTTCATACATACTACATATTTGGTGAATTATGAGAATCCCCATTTAAAAATGTAGTCTTTTCAAAATTAATTTTTCTCACGATTCAAGTCATAACAATTAATAGTTTTTGGCACCCTCACCCACTTAAAGAAATGGCTTCATTTTAGTATCCCAAAGTTTGCTTTTTTTAATAAAAGATGTACAAACCAATTTTATCTACTGATTAGACTACAAATAATTTAGAGAAAATTTATTTTTTGTCTAAAAATTATAATTCAGAGCCAGAATATTGAAAATATACTTCTTGATCTACGATTTTTTTTTTCAAATATTAAATTTTTAGTCCCACAATGTTATTTGTAAGGACTAAATTATAGCTAATATAATATCTAAAGTGTATTTCTAATATCTAAGGACTAAATTATAATTTTTTAAAAAAAATTCTAAAAAATTCGCGATCAAACACTATAGCTAGAATTTGTCTTGTTTTTTATTGACAATAGTTAGTTAGAGTATTAGGTAGCTTAATTCTCCCCATACTGATAATATCTGGAATCTGAGTTTTGTTCAAAATTTTATTTCTATTATGAAACTCTGAACTTGGAACAAGCATCTTTATCTAAACCAAAATATTGCGTGGTTGTAAAAATAAATATTGATTTACCACCAACTCTGAACAACTGATGAATCATCATACATAGGGTTCACCAAAAACAGTGTGAAGTCTTTCTTGATTTTGGTGAAATTTGGTGAAAAAGGGGACTAAATTGAAAAGGATGATGATTGATGAGGCAGTGGCAACGTCAGGAGAGAAAGAAGAAGAAAATAGTTTGACAAAGAATAAATGGTGACTTTGCAATGAAAAGGAAAGGCGCACTTGAAGAAAAAGCAAACCCTCAAAAGGGCTGAAAGTTTAATTGTCAAAGGAACAACTACTGCATGTTCTTTTTTATGTTTTGTTTTAATATGAATTATGAAATGACTGCTTTTGGTGGGCTGTCCTTTAATTTGTCTAATCTAATCTCTACAATTTGTGTAGAAAAGATACCATGTATAAATTTAGGGTATTGATCTATCAAATTATAATTTGATTGGATTGATGTTTGAATGAGTTTTTGAAAAAAAAAAAAAAGATTGTTAAGGTGTGAAATTATTTAAATAGGTATGTAATGATTGTATTTGGTAGATAAAAGGATATGGAAATTGATACATTGTATAGCGGTAAAATTGGAATAGAATATTACTTTTTGACTTTTTGGATTTTGTGAATAATTTGAGTTGTTTGGATAAAAAATTTGAAAAGTAGATTTTTGTTTTGTGAAGTTTTTTGGATTGGGATTTGTAATGATGAGATTTTTTTTTTTAAAAGCTCCAAAGCTTTTCTAGATTATTTTGATAGATTATTCCACTTGATCACTATACATACTATAATTACAATTATTGTATATTGCCCAAATCATTTTCTATAATGACACTTACTTTTTGGTCATTCATTCTGTATTGACTCAGCCGCTTTAAAAAATTTGACTTTTGAGCCATTTAATTTTTACTGAGTTAACAAATCAGTCCCTAATAAAGAAAACAAAAGTTGAAAGCATACAAAGTTATTCCAAAATAATGATGAACCGTTATTTAAAATGAAATTTTTAAATAGGTTAAAGGGTCATTTTGGTCCTAAATGTATGTCTTAATGTTCATTTTGGTCCATTATGTTTTAAAATGTTCAAATTGGTCCTAAATATTTATAAAATGTTTATTTTGGTCCTAAACTATTGACTATGACTTGTTTCAAGTTCAAACGTGACGAATTTAGAACTACGTATTGTTCTTGAAGAGTACTTTCTCTATCTGGTTGGGGCCATCAGCAAACGAGGATCAAATCGATCCTGAAAGTTGACCCCTCGTTTCATGATCAAAAAAGCAATGCTGATCATATCTCTCTCGTTTCAAATTCGAATGCGACAAATTCAGAGCTACGTGTTCCTCTTAACAAGTCTTTTGAATTTGAAATGAAAGACGAGAGAAATATGACCAAATTCAATAGTTTGAAATCAAAATTAAACATTTTACTAATATTTAGGACCAAAATGAATCATTTTGCAAACATTTAGGACCAATTTGAACATTTTGAAATATAATGGACCAAAATGACCATTTAACCTTTTTAAATATTTTGGTTGAATTTATATAGTTAATTTTTTTTTAAATAAGAGGGATAAAAATTATTTTTAATAATAAATATATAATATTAATTAATATTTAACTAAAAAATAAATCATTATTATTATTTTATTAAATATAAAAAATAATTAAAAGTAAAAAGTTAATTATGATAATTTAGAAAAAAAAAATTAAAGAGAATTGGTGAAAAGTGATGTGATGGAAAAAAATTGTTGTAGGTGTAATAAATGAGGGGTGATATAAAATGACTAAATGCCCTTTGGGTATATTTGAATATATATTGAAGTATAGGTAATTATAGGTATGTTAATAGTGGTATAATAATAATTGAGTATTTTAAGATATGAGATTTTTGTAGATTATAATATCTATCACAAAAAGATACTCAATTATATATTAAAATCTTAAAAAGTTAATTATTTCAAATTTTGGACTAAAATCAGATTATAATTTTTTTTTTGCCAAAAGATACCCAAAGGCAAAACAAACGAGAACAAAAGAATCCCACAAACAATAGCAAACCAGAAAGGAAATAAAAGCAAAGACAGTAGCAATAGAAAAACTAGAAAACTAAACAAAAGACCAAAAAAACTTCAGCCAACTCCACGTTTTGCAGCAATACTATCAGCCTCCAAGATAGAAAGAAGAGAGGATGAGGGTCCAGAGACCCAATCAAATCTGCTCATCCCCTATAAAGCAAGTTTGGCTAGCAAATTTGCAGCCAAGTTAGCACTTCTGCGGATCGAAGTGACATTGCAAACAGGAAGTCAAGATTTCAGTTCAAGGATATCAGCAAAAGTATTGTCACATCTCCAATCTGAGCAAAGCTTTTTCATGTTTACCATATCAACAAGCTGTTCACAATTTGTTTCAAAAATTACCTTTGGGAGATCAAGAGCAAGAGCCCTTTGTAAAGCCTTTTTTAAAGCTAAAGCTTCTGTCATGAGGGCAAATGAAGACTTCACTTTGAGGCTCACATAATCAATCAGATTACAGTTCATATCTCTAAAAATAATCCCTGCACTTGCACTTTTTTCATTAGAACAATAGGATCCATCAGTATTAGCCTTGACAAAACCATCAATTGGCAGGGACCAAACTAAAACAGAAGATGACCCAACATTATCATCAGAAACCGTGGGGTCACCCCACCCATTAGCATCCCAATAATGTGAAATCAGATTATAATTTGATAGCTCATTTAAACAAATTGAGCCTTAGAGCCGTTAAAACGAGCTAAATTTAATAGGTTGGCTCGTTTAGCTCGTCAATTTGGGAAGCTGAATTGAGAAAATTTAGCTCACAAAAAATTATAGCTCGAGTGGGTTGGCTCACTTAACTCGTGGCCCGTGGTGGGCTGGCTCGAGTGAGTTGACAAGTTGGTGAGCCAACCATCTTATTTAAAAAAAAATATGAAAAATTTAAAATTTGATACCCAAAAATTAAAATATCTATCACAAAATGTAATTTATTATTGAATTTAAGTTTTTAATGTATGAAAAATATTTTTAATTTAAAAAAATGAAAAAAAAAGGTCTGATTGGTGAGTTAAGTGAGTCAACCCGGCTCACCAAATTAGTGAGCCGGGTTGGCAAAACCTGGCACGCGTGAGCCACGACTCGTGGTGAGCCAGCTCGAGTGAGCGGGGTTGGCTCACTTTGACAACTCTAAATATATTGAAATGTTTCAATATTTTGTGTTGGAAAAAACTTTGCAACTATCCATTTTTTTAATCTTGAGAATGTTAGAGTAAATTAATAATTTAATTTCTGAAAAAGCATTGAGTTAATAATTCAATCTTTAAAAGATTAAAACAATATATTATTTAGTCCATAAAAAAAATTAATTAGTATACTATTTTGATCTTTCAAAGACTAAAATGTATATTTCAATCTTTTAACGATCGAGCTGTCAGCTTAATGATTTTTTAAGGATCAAATTGTTAATTTACTCTTTATGTTATATAGATCTTCATATTTTTTAAAAAAATTAATTTAATGGTAAAATTGTGAGTGTCTCATCAATAATCCACTTCTTTATATAGATTGTCTATTTGTATTTTTCTCGATTTTTTAAAAATTTAAATTTTATTACATTTTTATTTAATTTTTTTGAAAAAAGGAAATAGAAGAGAGATAAACACAGAGAATTGAAGTGTTTATTTTCTGTGTGGAGGAATGGAGAGCTTTTAGTTCTTTAAAATGGAGTTACCCTACAATATAGAGAGATAAAAAAGTAGAGGAAAACATTTTCATATATAAAATAATAAAACGTATGAGATTGACATATTTTTTTTAATCTCTTTTTAAACTTGGAAAACTTTATACATAAAAACCCTCATTTCAAAATCCGAGAGAAATTGTGGAACTCTGGATTGGATCCAACCAATTTGTGCATAATATTGAAGCTTTTCTTATAGTAAAAAACTTTCCTGAAAATTAAAGTGTCTTGCCTTTTCTCATTGGACAAGGTGCTGCACATGGAGAACCCATATATACAAATCTTACTCATAGATAAGTCAAAATCTTATCTTATATTCAAATTATAGAATAAATTCTGTTTTGGTATTTTTATTTTATTTTTGTTTTATTATGATTTTTAAACTTTTTTATTTATTCTACCGTTAGTTCACAATATGAATTTGTTTGATTTCTTCAATTATTTATAACTTTAAAAGGTAAGATAAATTATTTCTTTCTCTTACTTATCATAATAAGTGAGTTAATAGAGAGAGAAATAAAAATGTTGCTTCTTAATTACAAATCTAAAACAGATACTTTTTATTTCTCTTTATCTCAATTAACTTTTTAAGTCATGTATGTTTGGGAGAGAAATCATCTAATTTAGGTGTCCAACTCAAACATAACCGCAAAAATTAGATGAATCAAGTTTTGAACTAATGGAAAAACAAATAAGAAAGATTAAAGATTAAAATGAAATTAAAAAACATGTTTGAGAATCAAAATAGAATTTACTCTATAATTTGAGGACCTACATAAAACTTTGACCTATGTAATATATACAAACAAATAAAATACAATTTTTTTTCCTTACCTTGGATGCTTTATAATTTTTCTTTCATGGTACTCCTTGTTTGCTTGTGTGTTAATTAACTTATCTTGTCAAATTAGTTGGAGATTAACTGTTTACACCAAGACTAAGTATAGTGATCAATTCTATAGGCTATTACTTCAAAGTTCAAACTCTTTTTGATAAATAATTATTTTCATTACTTTCTAATTTTATTATTGCTTTTTAATTTTGATTGCCTTGTACGAAGTTGCTGTTTTACTTTCCTTTTGTAAATATTGCTGTGTAGGCACAATATTTCAAATGCTTGCAACATAAGTTAAAACTGAGTCTTTCTGTAACTTGTAAGAGACATAAATGATAATCCATGAAGTTTTTATTTTAGTTCGAGGAATCTATTTGTCAAATGATTAAGTAAGAAAAAAACTGAATGAATGATTTTGACTAAAAAGATTTGGTCAAATAAACTTTGATATAATGTGATAGTTTTATAATTTAATGACTATCACCAATGACACCAAAGATTAAGATGCTTTACGAGCCATCACCTTTGATATTTAACTAACTCTCTGAATTCATCGAGAAATTTATTCTAAAAAATTTAGAGATATCTTAAAAAAAAAAAGGAAATGCTATAAAAAAAACTTCATTGTTTTAACAATTGGTCTTTGCAAGAGATCAATTTTGTATGTGGTTGATCTGAAATATTTTGCTTTAATCTCTTTTAATTTAAATAAAATGACGTGTTGGTACAATGGAATGCTTGATATCATTGCCTTAAAAAAATTGAAACCATCTTTGGTCACCAAAAAAGATATGCAATAGGAAACCCTAATTTCTTGATTCTACTTAAACTAAAAAATATTCTACCATCAAACATGCTTTAAAAGGCATTCCCTTGTAAATCATTCTTTCAAGTAACCTCAATCAAATTCAGGCCAAAAAAAAAGTAACCTCAATCAAATTACTCTCTCTACAGAATCAGGTAAGTGACATTGGCCCTAAAAATCATAAAATTATCTTTTTGTTTTCAAAATTAGTCTATCATGTTTAAAATGCTCTTTCTTAAACTTTCTTTCGAAAATTTGAACCAATCAACAATTAGCATCTAGTAAACTTCAAAAATCTCAAAGAAAAACCAACAAGGGATCCAATTTCATTTCTTTTACCAACTCACAATTTCACTAATATCAATGTGTGAGATGAAGCTGACAGACATACTTATGGGTTTAATAATATAAAGCAGACCTGGAACTACTTCTATTGTGTTTCTCTAAATCCAAAAACAACAAAAGTTCTACAAACTTCAAAACCTCTGAATTAGCAGTGAACATAATTAATATTTCAAGGAGCTTTGTCGTATAAAAATTGTTATTCAAAGGTCAATGAACTAGAAAACAAAATTCAGAAAATTTAGGAAGAAAGAGTAAAATAGAAGCTGAAGGAAGCTAGTGGGTTTTGAAGTCTGAAACATCACAGAAATCAAAAGACAACATTATCAAAGAAATCAAATTGATTATATTTTTTTAAAGGAGAGTCATTAATAAGATTCATCTTCATGTTACATGTAACCAATGCATATTGGGTTTAGTGACATTTTATAAACCTGCCAGACTCAGAAAGAAGTTTCTTTCAACACAGCAAAAACAGAATCTTTACATTGAGATTAATGAGGAGAGAGAGAGTTAGAGAGAGAGAGGCATTGAAAATTAAAGGAACACTTAGAAACCTAAAGTGTTGGGAAGGGTAGTCAATGCCAATGATAGGAGCATAGAACAGCATCTTCTACTCTAGTTATTAAGCTTTTGGAAAAGATTTAATGAATGCAAAAGACAATCTATCCCTCTTATAAATTAATTAATTTATTCACTGTTATTAAACATTAAAATTAAAAAAATAAATATTAATACTTTTTGCAATTTATCAGCTTTGAAAAAAAAATTAAGGATACTGCCAATTTGTTTGTGCTCATGTTTGGGCAGGGTAGAGTTATAACAAGATAAAAATTTACTTTTTCATTGTAAATTGCAAAATGCGAAGACCAAGTTGTGTGACTGTTTAGGGATCCATCGTTTGAAATTGCTCTTCCTCTTTTGTTTGATTGTTTCTTTCTTTGTTTATTGTATTGTTTGCTGACAAAGCCTTTTTGTAGTAGCCCAAGGACATTTTAACGAAAGTTGTGATATAAAGTAGTAATATATTGAGTGGTCAGATTATAAATGTTTTTAATTTAATCTTGGAAAAGTAGTATCATAAGATTTAATTTTAAAAACTGTAATTATAATCAATTTAATTATTTTTGTTAATATATTAATTCAAATCCAATGACAAATATAATTTGTTTAGCATCAATTTAATTTTTTTAACTTAAATGTAATACTAATAAAAATTAAAATCACTTCATATTTATTATTAAATTCATTTAGGTCTTAAATATATACCTTGCCTTGTTTTGGTCCTTTATGTTTCAAAAGATTTATATTAGTTTTAAATGTTGACAAAATATTTTATTTTGATTCTAAAATATTGAATGTGATCATATCTCTCGTTTCAAATTCGAATATGATGAGTTCAAAATTACATATTGCTTTTAAAGAGTATTTTCTTTATCTAGTTGGGACTATTAGCAATAAAATCAAATTGAATCACTAAAATAGGCCGCTCATTTGACTGTGAAACAATCAAAATTGATCACATCTCTCTCGTTTTAAGTCCGAATGCAACGAGTTTGGAACTATGAATTACTGTTAATAAGTCTTTTTTTGTCTTGTTAAAATTGTCAATAAATGAGGTTAAATCAAATTCGAAAGTGGATTTGGAATTAATTTTTATATATTTTTTTTTCACTTTTTGGTTCCAACCCAACTTTTAAGCTCGATTTAATCTCATATGCTAACGATTTCAAAATGAACATGAAGACGTACATTTAGAACCAAAATAACCCTATGAACTAGTATTTTTAACAAAAATCCTAAATTAATCATAATTATATTTTTTATTAACTAAATTGAGATATAATATATTTTTCAGGAATCAAATAATTAACTTACTTTAATATCTTTTTTAACATCTTATTCTTCATTTATGGCCATAGTTTAACATTTCTATGAACTTCTAAGAACATCAGTGAGGGGCCAAGTTAGGAGCATAGTCACTTTGGGTTCCTAACATGGCGAAAAATGAAAAAAATAAATAAATAAATAAATAACCAATAATATGGCCTTATCAAGCTCAAAAGGAAAATCTGTTAAAATCTAACAAAATAGTCTTATTATGTTATTTGGATCATCTTGGAATCTTTTCAAATTCCGATAGGTGGATAACAAGAAAAACGCCACTTTCAGATGATCCGCAGATCCTGATTATCCCACTCAAATTACTACCACTAAAAACATCTCAAAATATTTATGTCGACCTATGATCCTTTGAAACTAACTAAATTTAACAAAAATTAAGCGTGCAATTTAACCCCAGCAAGAAGCATGAAAAATTCTAAAATGCCATGACACTTATGTCATGACATAAGTAACATAACACAAGGCAAATTACCGAGAGAATCTGAGCTCGTATAAAACTTAACTAACTTGAACCATCGAAGCCAACATATGATTCCAATCCATATAAGATTGAATTTGGGACACATATTGACAAATTTTATGGATCAAACTGCTCAAGTGCAAATCACATCTATTAAGATAGTCACTTCTATAACTATACAATTTCTGTAACTAAAGCTACATAACAATTATACACAGGTCAATACACACACATCCACACACATACACATATATTGGCCCATTAGATTTGTAAGATAAGCACACCCAACCATGCAGTGTTCTAAGATAACATAGTTCATCCTCTTCTAACCGACCCTATGTGGAAGAGATGCTTTAAGCAAATACAACATTTCTGGTGTTACCCCTTTAAGATTGTCATAAGACATATATAGAGTCCTAAATTAAATCAGTTTTTTTAGGACATTTCCAATTTTGAGTAGATAGATAGACCAGAGCAACAATAAAATACACTTGCACTGTATAGTATACACTTGGTAGTTAGTACTCATTGACATGCGACATGCGAAGGTGATTGGTTTAGTGAGTCAACTAATCCTCTAGTGACTGTGTGATACAGTGATAGGGTATTCAGAAAGGGACTAACTTACAACAAGTAATGGATTTTCAAGGACTAAGTTAAGTATTTCAATAAATTAGGGACTAAAATGATAGTGGTCATATAATCTAGGGACCAAAATGTTAAATTTACTCCTTTAAATATCTCTAAGTCATGATGATACACAACTAATCAAAAACTATACTAATAGCTGCAACTGAGTTTATGAATTAAGTTTTAGGAAAGCCATTAGTGCAGTTGTGCACTCTTGTGACTCACCAATTGTGCTGTTGGTGATAGGCAAGTTGCTTGTTCAGAACCAAACTCTTACCCGAAAAGGAGAAGCTCCCTCTCCAACAGGGATCAGCATCAACTGCATTCAAATGCTACATCAGACGTTATGATAAAGGGGAAATGATAGCTCACACCCCAGAACATGGTTCATGCAATTTATTCCATATTTCCATACCTTCGAATTGAAAATACAAATAAAGGAGTGCAAAGGATAGTAAAAATGAGTTATTAAATGCATTCTAGTTGAGACTTTTTGTTCAGAGAATCAACTATATGCATTTTCAACACAGAAGAATCAGCATCCATCTCGGTACATAAGTTGAAATAGAGTTTCGGCAATTTAAGACAGGCAATCATGCCATAGCCCTAAACTAAAATGAAATATGTAATCATATGAAAGCAATGAATTAGTAAGGTAAAAACCAACAGAGAACTACCTTAACAGGAACCCTGGAGCAAGTACTCAAGGGTGCTTGAGTCAGTCACAAGTAGAAGGTTTCATTTGTATTAGCCATAGATGCCCAAAAGGCTATATACAACACTAGAGTTTCGGAAGAATTCAAGAGATCTAGTAGTAATAAATGATTTCGAATTCCTTTCTGAATATATCTCAGCAAAGAAATGCCAAAATTAAGATATAAAGCAAGGCAAGCTACTTGAGCGGGATACCCAAAATGATTGATTCCATCAAAGACAAGCAAATTTTGTTAGACCTGTACACTTGTATTTATAAATGGTCTCCTTCAGACTCAATTTCTGTCTACAACCTCTGCTGGCAAGTTTAGATCAAAAAGGCCACCACCAGCACCTTCTGTCCTAGGACGCTTACGAGAGGAGCATCCACTATCATCTGAACTCCCAGACCCAGAAGGCCGATCATGTTCTGCTGCTCCACCTACACTTACACATATACAAGAAACTTTTCTCATTCGGTAACATTCCCACTAAGCAACCATAAAACCAAATCGCAGAAAACATGATATTTATATTGAGAAAGCTCTCTATCTAGCATCAAGCATTTAACAGCATTACAGGTAAATCAAACCGAATTAAAGTGTTGACCCAAAAGATTAACCTAGGCGTTAGAGATTTTAAAATTAATTGTATTTATTGTATTTCCTAGAATAGGTTATCTCCTCTTGTATAAATACCCTATGACATTCAGAGATAAATAACAATCAAGAAAGTTTTTCTCACATTCTACTCCATCATTCTACATATTTCACTATATATTTAACAGAAATCAACAATTGAAATTAAACACAAATAAATTGTCAATTAAGAGCTTTAATAAGCACTAAAAGCCTAATGTTTATTCATATGGAAAGTTATTAAATATAGTGTTCCTTTTTCCTAATAAGCAAGATAATCAAGATCAAGATCTTACATAAGATCAGAAGAGACACAACATAGATGGAATCGGAAGATCAGGTTGAGGATCCCAACTCTTTTTAAAATATTATATATAATAGTATGTATATGTATTAAATTAAAATTTATTATAATTTGAATATATAAATTACATTATTTTCTTATATTTTTTTCTGACAAAAAAACTAACATTATTTTTTTGAAATAATATAAATAACATTATTAAAATATCAATTTCTTTAATTTACAATATTTATACTTTAGTTTACTGCTGGCTACTATTATAATAATTATTTTTTAAAAATAAATGATTACTTCTTTCTTAAAGTCTACTAAAAGAAATAAAACAAAGTGTTATTCCCAGTGCATCTCTCCCTGTTATTCCCAGTGCATCTAGTGGATTCTTGAGTTTAGGGAGCAAACTCAAAGATGACGAAAGAGAAGAAAGGCTGAATCAGAAATGGTCAACAAGCATACAGATAGAGGAGGGAGGAGAACGAATGGATGCTGATAGATGCATGAACGAGCACCGGCAGACATGATCAGGCGCCGATGATGTGAGCAGACACCTACAGAGCCACAGAGAACAACAGACAGTGATTCAAGTGAATCCCTCTCTTCTCTTGCTCTCCAGTGTGTAATCCCTAACTCCCCATCTATTCTGTATATCCCCACCCATATTGAAACATCTTTAAGAAAATAAAACAATCAAAATGTAGAAAAAAAAAATCAGCATCTTCCCAGGATCATACGATCTCACCCCAATCCCAGCCAAATTGGGTCCTGCATACAGTTCGAAAAGGTAGGCCTTATCAAGATCTCGATCCAGACGATCTTACGATCCAAGTTCTTGATCTTGATTACCTTGCTAATAAGTAAAGTCCATTTTATAAGAACAATTTTTTTCTTTTTTACAATAGGAAGGTTACTCCAGTAAGAGCAAGCAAAACAAAACCAAATTAACTTTTTCCCAAATCTATAAACTCCTTACCCAGACACTTGCAGAGTTGCAGGTTTATACTTTTATATACACATATATATAATGAAACTATACGAACAGAAGTTTCAATTTGAAAGAGAAGCTCAAAGTCACAGTTAATAAGAATCCATCATTGACACAAAAGGTGATAATCCATAGCAATGACTATCAAATATATAACACTGGTATATAATACAGTTCAATAACTCTTCTTTCGTATACATGTAGAAAATAATAAAAACAATTAAACAGAAAAATAGTGATGTAGCAATATCAACTCAAAGTAATTATGAAAAATGTATCAAAAGGGGGACTGGAAAAAGTATAGTCCAGTAAAGTCAAACAAAATCCAAAATAAAAAATTTTACCAGCAATATTAGTTTTATGATTCCAACAAGCAGAAAGTTCTGATGCTCTCTCTATGCCTTTTGACTTGTATGGCGCGATACTGTGAATGCCCAGTTGGAGAGACCCCAATAAATCATTCTCAATGCACTCATACCTACAATAATAATCAGAAATTTACAACCATCAGGGTCATTAAACATATATACAAGGAGATTTTCTTTGAAAATCCACTCACATTTTCTGGCATAGATTGTCAATAATTGTCGATAGATTGATGACTTGAATCCTTATCTCCATAACCTTATCATCTGTAAACTGGTCAAAGGGTTCCTCCAGAATTTTGGAGAGCTTTTCAACATTTGCTTCAAGCTGCTGCTGCTGATCCTCAAATAAATGCTGCTTTATTTCCCTCTGCTCTTCTGACATTTCATCCTTAAATAGCTCATCTCCAAACATGTAAAATGCAAATGGATACGAATATGATAGGACTCGCCTAGATCTGAAAAGTCTGGAGAGTCCATTATTTACCCAGCTATAATCTCTGAGCGTAGAATCCCTCTCTTCTGAAATAGCAACCTTCCCTTGTATAGTCTCTTTTAATTTACTTTCAAGCTTAAAGGAGTCTGTGTGAGCTTTATAGCGATTATGATAATGCATATACCGGTATAGATCTCGCTTTGCCCGTTCAGCTGTTTTCTCTAGTTGTTTGTAGCGACCACAGCTATGACCCGCTATACTTGACCAAGTATGCTCTCGGCCAGTGGCTCCACCACACAGCCAACTGCAACAAAAGGGGAAATTTTGTTAAACTACGGACTACACTAGATTGGCGAGGTACATAGAAAACTAAAAAAGGGAGGGGAAGATGACAGAGTAAGGGAATGCTTACCAAAATGCTTGGCCACAGATACAGCTAACCAAGTTGCAACCACCATTCTTCTCCACCGGTTTGTGGCATTTTGGACAAGGTTTTGTATGAACTGCTATCCAATTAACAGTTTCTGATTCATCTCGGCACTTCTTAGCCCATAGCTCCCACATCAAACATGAACATGGGGAGTGTGTCTCTGACAAGCAACTAAAACAAAACTGTAACCCACATGAACATTCTACCTCACATAATTCGTCATCCTCAACACGTATTGCATTTCCACAATGAGGAGTGCTGGGGCACCATTTAACTCTTTTATTGTCTTCAATGAAGGATTCAAGAAGAAATCGGTCAAATTTCTCGGCCATATCAGGGTGCTTTTTACTGACCAGATTCCTTACAACAGCTTCATCACAAATGGCATTGCATTTGTGAGCCATGCACCTAATGCGTCTACTCTGGCCCTCGTTTATCTTGACAATAAAATGGGTTGTCCAACCTGTAAAAGTAGACATGAGTGTAAAAAACACTAAAAAGTGAAGTTTAAATGATTATCCATCACTGTGCAAACTGATGACTAACAAATAAAAAATATATATTTCCAGATAATGCCTCTCATACAGCCTAAAACTCAAGAAGGTCAACAACTAGATAATAATAATATCACAATCAGTAATCATATTTTGGTTATGGATCAAAAGGGCATCGTAGAGCCTTGATAAACTCGATCACCAACCGGAGTTCTGTATAACAAGTAATTTTGTTGTTTAAAAGCTAAAAATTTTTCAAGGTTAGTCAAATAAAAAAAGAGGAGCGGGGGGCATAGCACAGGAATAACAACAAAACAAACGTATACTCACAACTATTGCAAAAACAGTGACCACAGTCCATTCTTGTAGCTTCATGACCAGGTACATCCTCTATGCAGATATCACACATAACTGAAGATGGAACTGATGGATGAGGATCTTGATGTTCATCCACACTAACACCAGCTTCAGCAAACAAGGCAGCTTTCCCCTTGTCTACATACACTGCAAACAACTTCTCCACATCCCAACGATGATAAATAAGCAGGGTACGCGCATGGTGCTCTCTCAATGATAGCATTTCCATTACTCTGCGCAAATCGTCCTTCTACATGAATGTGCAATAAGAACTCTCAGTAAAACCTAAAAGTAAAAATTTATCCAAATAATAAGCGCTGAAGCAATTCAGTCGTTAGGTGTTTAGATTTTGTCTCATTTTACCTGTGCAGCTAGCAGTGATTCCCTTGTAATCACCTGCAGGCGTCAAAGCATTCTCAGTACAAGAAGAGTAAGTAAAGAAATCCACCTTCCATGACAGTCAGAAATAAAATATACGCATATGAACCACCCTACAGCTAGTATAATATAATCATCTTAGTCACTAGAAACTCGAAAGGGGATTCTCATTAGCTGAGACATATCATTGTGCTTAGCTCCTACAAAAATTTCAGCCCCAATCACGAATGCTCCAAAACCTAATTTTAAGCGTTCACATAGTCCAAAGATTCATCCAGGTATGGTTTGCGTGAAATAACCACATCTTATTCACCATACCAGTAAGTTCCAAGGAAACAAAAAGCCAAAGCTGTAGCAAAAGCCATTTTGAAACTCCTGCCTTGAACAAACTTATGTTTAAAAAAAACTGAGATAGTGTACTTCATAAAGATGACAAGCAATTCGATACTAATACAACCAAAGGAACCCCCAAAAAAAAACAGCAACCCCGGTTCAAACGAGCAAACCAGTTGGAACAACATATCAATTACCACCAAAAGCAAACCAGACCCAACAGGAGAACAAAAAAAAAAAATCACTTTCACATCAAAGAAAAGAAGAATAAAGCGATTGAACAATAAATGAACAATAATTAGTAATTAGATTCCCCCGCCACCTACTCCGCTGAAAAAAAGAAAAACATAATCGAATACCAGAGTCGTGGGACCCTTGGGAGTGACCAACTGAACATCGGGTTCGTCGTTTTCGAAGCCGTCGACGGAGCCCTGATCGGAGTAATGGAAATCGTCGTCGCTGCTCAAATAGTCGTCCATACCCAGAAACAGATTAGATAGGAATAGCTAATGTATGACGGTGAAACCAATAATGGGTTTGTGGGTATTGATGGATAGATACGTTTGAAATGAATCGAGCAGAAATCAATCGAATCCGGTGATCGGAGAGAATGAAGAAGAGGGAATTCCGAGAAGGGTGACGGCGATGAAGAAGAAGAAAGCGTTTAAGGAAGAAGAAGTAGCATGGGAAAGCAACGAATAGAGTAATTTTTGTGTGAGATGGGAAAGAAGGAAAGGAAATAAGGAAAGAAAGAAAAGGGTATGCTACTCACACAGCTTTGGGCGTTTCTTTGATTTCTTTCATCTCTTAGATCGTCAAATGCTAAACTCATTTCATTGGTCGTTGAGGTTCTTTATGAAAATATAAAATCAATAAGGAAACAAATATGATCTAAACGGCGTCGTTTTGGTATTTTTGCCCGACGCGTTATTTACTTTGGCTAAAGTATAATTTTGGTTTCATATCTTTTGTTCAGGTTTTCATTTGGTCCTGTATCATTTTTTTTTTTGCACTTTTGATCTCATATTCTTTGTTCAAGTAAAGAATTGATCTTATATAGTCTTATATTTTTTTTGTTGCAGATTTAGACTCGTTTCTTTACAAAAAGTTTCATTGTTAGTTCCACAATATAAAACTTTTTGTAAGGATATGAGATCAATTTTACAACCTGACCAAAAGATATGACATTAATTTTATAACTTGACCCAAGTATATAGGACTAAAAGTGCAATACGGGATCAAATTAAGATCTGAACAAAAAATATGAGACCAAAAGTGCAATAAAAAAGTTATGGGACTCAATTGAAATCTGAGAAAAAATTTTGGGAACAAAATTGTAGTTTCACTTTTTTTTGCCCAAAGGCCGAACGCCTTATTAATTTATGGAATTTCTTTTTTTCACTTTATAATAAAATTTACGTGGTTGTCTGAAAGGAATTAAGTTAACAGATTTGTAAATTCTAGGCAGAAATTAAATAAAAGGAATGGTTATAATTAAAAAGTATAATTAAGAAAAGCAATCATTTTTTTTTTGGTGATAAGAAAATCAATTATTTGATTCTTATAATTTATGGAAAATTTTAACTTAGTCTGATCAGCACAATTTTATTTCTTTAAAAAATATTATGACATATATTATATTTGGTCAAATCATTTTTTTTACTTTAACATAACAAACAATAGAANATATGTATGTAAAATAAATAAGGGACTTAATTGTTAACTTAGTAAAGAAAGAGAGACCAAATAGTAAATTTTCTCTTATTTTTAATTTCATAGACTATAGTTTTAAACATGGACGACCAGAAAGGGGTGGAGCCATATAATATAAACTAGGTGCTTTGCGTGCCCTAAAACGGGCACGCAAATATGTATGTAAAATAAATAAGGGACTAAATTGTTAACTTAGTAAAGAAAGAGAGACCAAATAGTAAATTTTCTCTTATTTTTAATTTCATAGATTATAGTTTTAAACATGGACGACCAGAAAGGGGTGGGGCCATATAATATAAGATATATGTTATGCCATGTCGTATTATATAATTTTAAAAGTTTAGCGTATTAATGTGTCTGTATTTGTGTCGTATCTCATATCCGTGTCAATATACATCCTTCATATGTCTAAATTAAAACCTTGAGTGAAACATAAAGATCAAATAAGTAATTTTTCAAAATATTTTGAAGACCATTGAGATTGTCAATGTGTTCATATTTTTTATCAATATAATAAAGTAAATGTTTAATCAAGTTCAATGTATTAATATTATATAGAATGAGTTTGCATACAACTATAAAGATATAATTACCAGGAGCGTTGGAAGTGTGTCAAGGTATCGTCGACAACAGCTATCAGATCATTAACTATTATGTTTTTTACTATTTTATTATGTTTAGCTGTAATCCTTCTAATTCTGAATCACAAGACATAATTATCAGGAGCGTTTGGAAGTGTGTCAGGGTGTCGTCGATAACAGCTATCAGATCATTAACTATTATGTTTTTTTTACTATTTTATTATATTTAGCTGTAATCCTTCTAATTCTGAATCTTTTATGATAAGGTTGGAGGCCCATGGTCTAGTTGCTTCCTTAAGTACAGACGAAGACAATATTACTCCTGGCCCATTACAGTGGGTAGCTCGTGTAACTTGCCACCGCGCCTCTACCTTACTCCTAGGCCCATTATAGTGGGTAGCTCATGTAACTTGTCACCGCGCCTCTACCTTACTTTCTTTTCTTTTGTTGTTATCGTTTTTATGTTACTAAAAAAACAAGTTCAGCATATTCTTTTTTTAATTAAAATACTTTCCGTAATTGTTTTTGGTGTTTTTTTTTAAGGAAAAAATGAGTGTGAGAGCACCACTAAGACAAATGGTTATAGCATGTTTCTGGTGTGGACTATAGATAATCTAGCTACTGAGATAGTAAGATTATCAATTTTTCTTATAAAAATATGAATATCAATTTTAATAATTGTAAGAGCTACTTTTTAATAACTTTTCATTATTTGAATCTTCATAATTAGATGCTAATTTATACATTGATAGATGCTAATTTATACATTCATAATTAGATTATAAACGTGCATCCCAAGTTAGTTTATACGATAAATATTGTCACTAATCCTTTCAAGAAAAATATGATTTTTCTACTATTATTTTTTTTTGGTACATGAAAAGTTTAGGTAAGTTGGGCCCCGAGGGCTCACCAAGGCCAGAACAGGCCTCCAGGCTCTATGAGCGCTTACAGAGGTACTTATAGATCGCCTACTAACAAGGCCCTCACATCGACGGTGAGAATTGAACTCACGACCTTGTGGGTTATGAGTCAACTCCTTACCAATTAGTTGACTACTATTATTTTTTATTTCCATAAAATATCAATAACTAACAAGTTGTGAACCAATTGTTTTAACTTTTAATCATAATTATAAATCATTATCTCAAGATTTTTTTGCTATTTTTTTTTGGAGTATCATTATCCCAAGTTGTATGTTGATGATTACTCCACAAGCGTTTGGACAAGATCACAAGACCAACTATATAATATTGTACGCTTAAAAAATGGTAAATTTCATTTTGGTACTCTATTCTATTGACCGGTGTCACTTTGGTACTCTATTCTTTTAAAAGAGACACTTTGGTACCTTATTCTTTAAACCGTTGCCAATTTAGCACCCAATTTCATTTTTCCATTAGATTTTGACGATGAAAGTCATGTGAGGCGCACGAGGGACCCAAAAACACCAAACCAATCATTCTCCTCTCACAAATCACGATTAACATAGCCAAAATTGGGGTGATTGAATTTTGGCCGCGTGACTTGCAATTTTGGCCATGTGAATCACGATTTGTGAGAGAAGAATGACTGGTTCGGTGTATTTGGATCCCTCCTGCGCCTCACGTGACTTTTATTGTGAAAATCTAACGGGAAAATGAAATTGGATACCAAAGTGGTAACAGTTTAAAGAACAAAATATCAAAGTGTCACTTTTGAAAGAACATGGTACCAAAGTGGAACCGGTCAATAGGACAGGATATTGAAGTGGAATTTAACCTAAAAATAAGGAAAAAATAAAGAAACTTAACAGAAAAGAAAACATATACCAATATATATATATATTGTTACAAAAAAAAAAGAATATATATATAGGGCAAGACTCTGAAGTTTGAAGTCAGAATCTCTGTTATAAAAATCGGACCGGACCGGTTGAACCGCAAACCGGTCCGAGTTGAGCACAAAACTGGGCAAGATGAGAACCGGTCAAGAACCGCCTGAACCGGTCAAAAACCGAGAAAACCGCCTTGAACCGGCCGGTTTTGAGGTTGAACCGATTCAGTTTTTTTTCTAATTTTTTTTTTTTACTTTTTCTTGATTAAAATGATGTTATTTTAAAGAAATTTGTTTCTTATTATGTTTATACTCAAAATAATACATTATTTAATAGTTTTTACTTCAAAATTTGATTTTTTATCCTCCTAATTAATCACTTTCTTACTCAATCCAGCTTAAATTTAAAGAGTTTATTATATAATTTTATTATATTAAACTAAATATATTATTTTTTATTTATTTAATTATTAACGGTCCGACCCCGGTTGAACCCCGGTTGAACCATTGAACCTTGAACCGCTGCTTCGACCGGTTCAATGACCGGTCCGGTTTTAATAACCTTGGTCAGAATACATAAAAAGCATACTCTTTGTGGCGTTTCTATTTTGTTCCACGAAAGTGCTTTTACATCTCTTATATATATTTTAGGTAAAATTACATTTGTTGTCCTTAAATTATGAGATAAGTGTTAATTGTATCTTCAAATTTTTTGGTAATTAAGTGTATCCACAATCTTTTACATTTGGATCAATTGTACCACATCCCCTTACCCCATTAAAAAATCTAATGGAAAAAGTTCTTGTGTCTCCCTAATTTAGTTTAAGTTTCCTAATTTCTAACATGGCTTGTGAAACTTAAATTAAAAATGTACAATTTTTTTAAGGACCAAAATGCCAAAGAGTAGCAAAATGACATTGTTTAGGTCGCAAGGCAAATGTTGATTTCAACCTATGGCGAGTTGTCTTCAACATCAAGAAAAAAAAAACAGATTTCAACGGTCAGTTCGTTTGCGTTTTTAATAAAATTTGTTTTGATTATAATCGTAGTGTGATTATAATCAAAGTTGATTATTTTTGTAGTGGTGTTTGGATGATTGTTGATTATTTGGTGTGAAATTATTAAAATGGGTATGTAATGATTGTGGTATGTGGATAAAAAGTAAGGAAATTGATAAATTGTATAATGGTATAAATGGAAGAAAAAGTTGGAAAAAGTAAGATGTGATTTTATTATAATCAAAATGTGTTTGGATATGATTGTTGCTTGAAAAAAATCAAATATGTTACTGTTTGTCTTGAAAAGCGTGAAAACTTGATTATTTTCATGTGCAAGTGGGGGGGGGGGGGTGATTATTTGATTTGGTGCACCGAATGAATTTTGGCCTATGTAATGGTGGACCAAAAGGACTAAAATGTACATTTTTTTCCCGACATTTGGTGGACCAGCGAAGAAAATGGTGCACCGTTTCGCAGCAGATGAGAGAGAAGATAAAAATACTCTGGACCCGAAATTTTTTTTCAATTTGGCATAAATCTCTCTCTCTCTCTCTCTCTCTCTCTCTACAAGGCTGGTTTCCCATAAACCTGGTTTATGTAAATTAGATATTGTTTCCCATGAATTTTGCCCAAAAATTTTGGCATAAACCTGGTTTCCCATCGCGTCCATCTCCTCCTCCTTTAATTCATCTTACTCCTAGTTAATTAAATCACCACCATAGCACGATCAGCACACTCCGGAGGGCAGCTGCTATACTCGACGGAGACGAGAGAGAGAGAAACGACGATGAGAGAGAGACACAGAGATGAGAGAGAGAGAAACGACGGAGACGAGAGAGTGAGAGAGAAACGACGGAGATGAGAGAGAGAGAAACGACGATGAGACAGAGACACGGAGACGAGAGAGAGAGAGAAACGACGGAGACGAGAGAGTGAGAGAGAAACGACAGAGATGAGAGAGAGAGAGAACGACAGAGATGAGAGAGAGAGAACGACGGAGATCAGAGAGAGGCGACGGAGACGCAGAGACGAGGGATTGAGAGAATGGCTAAATTGCCAATTTGATACCTAAATATTTTGGGCAAAATAACATTTTAGCCCTACACAATAATGAGTAATTGTAAAATGGCCCAATATTTATGGAAATGACCATTTTGCCCTTGTGATTTTTGATTGAATGAATGAGAGTATAGGTAATTTTAGGTATGTATATAGGGGTATAAGTGTAATTGAGTGTGTTTGATTATAAAAAAATCATGATTATAATTTGATCAGAAAAAAAACGTAAACGAACATGTTTATTATGATTATAATCAGAACAGATTATAATTAAAACGCAAACGAACTGGGCCCTAGGTCGAAAAATTTCGTTTTTCAACGATGTTTTCAACAAATCAAACGCCGAATTAAAACTACACAGTGAGAGAAAGATATTTGGTGAATCAGTTTGCTCAAAAAGGATCTAAATCAAATCAACAAATCAATAATACAAAAAACTCGAACCCTAGCTCAAGATTTCAGATCCCCAATCAAAAGAGGTGTTTTTATGAAATTTCTTGAACCAAAATACTCTAAAGATGTCGAAATACAAAACCTAAGAATTAATTTCTCAAAACAAGTTCAAATAAGACAAATCAAAGGGTAAGAGAAATGCAAAAACTATGTTAGCAAACCATAACCTAAAAATATTAGTTCCAAAATTTGTTTGATACAACAGAGCCATATCAGCAAACTTGGACCAAATGGAGCCATGCCAACAATCATAAACCAGATTAGGGTGACATATCAGCATTTTTCGTTAGTTTCATTAACAGAGTTAGATGTGAAATATAATTGACTCAAATGCAAAAATTTGAGAATTGACCATGAAAAAAATTTGAGGTACAACTAACACTTACCCTATAGTATACCTAATGTACTTTTGCCTGTATTTTATAAAATAGATGATTTAATACTAACCAATAATAAAATTTAATTTAATTTTTATTAGATAAAATTCTAAAATTTATTCATGTAATTGCAATCAATTAATATTTTATTAAAAATATCATGTAAAATTCATAAACAAATTAGATGTAATTTCAAATTTTATTGACATTCTATTTATGTTATAAAATTACATTTGACTAAAAATTTAAGTTAGAATATTAAAAATATGGTAAAATTGACTATAAATACATATTTATAAATTAAATTATATATAATTTTATCTTTTGTAAATTAAATTAAAAAAATTATCATCTTTCTAAAAAATAAAATCATATTATAATATATATTTACATTTATACTATATTATATGTCTTTGAGTTATATAGTAATCTCTTTCTCAAACTATATAATAAAATGAGTCTTGATATTAAATATTAAAATAAAAAAAAATAATTAGAGAAAGTTAGTAACTCCTCCGGTGGAAAAACAAATGCTCAATAATGAAATTTTTGGATTATGATTAAATTCATATATATTAAATAAAATATTAAGATAAATATATGGAAGTAAATAGATAATATCTTTGTATCTTTTAGAAGAACAATAATATAAGATAAGGGAAATTGCATTTACCCACTTTAAATTATGTGTTCAATTGCAATGTCCCTCTAATCTATCAAAAATAACAATTAACCCCCTAATATATTAATTCTATAGCAATGCCCCCCCAATTGTTAGTAACACCGTTATCTTTTTCTCTTTTAAGTCCCTGTAATTTATATAAATACTTCATAAAATAGTCAAATGACATAATTACCCTTGTAATGATTTAAATTTGAGTAAACTAGCATTTTGGTCCCTAAATTATGCAGGCGGTGGCAGTTGAGTTCTTGAATTTACGAAATTGTACAACTGGGTCCTTGAATTATGGTAACTCGTTGCAAATAGGTCCTTACGTCACTCAGCCATCCCATAAAGGATGAGGTGGCACGTTAGTGGGCTGACATGGCCCGATAAGTGCTGACGTGGCCGTTGTCGGCACTGGTTAAACACAAAATATAAGAAAGGCTGCCACATGTGTAATTCTCGCCGCATAAGCATATACATAAAAAAAAAAAAACTAACTTGCAAATCAGTCCCTGACTCATTCTTATCCCATTATTCTCAACTTTCTCATCTTTTTCATCATCTTCATTCATTTTAGTCTCAAATCCTCAAAATAAAATTGTAAAGTGTCACAAAACTCTTCCAAACATTCCAATTTAGTTCTTAAAAATATTAAAAACCCTAAACCCTAAATCCGTAAAACTTCATTTTTTTAATCTTCATCTTCATTCAATTTAGTCCTTAAAAATATTAAAAACTCAAAACTCTAAAACCCAAACCCCAAACCCCTAAACCCTAAAACCTAAATCCCTAAACCCTAAAACCTAAATCACTAAACCCCCTAAAACTTAATTTTTTTTTAATCTTCATCTTCATCTTCCCAATTTAACATAAATCCCTAATTTTTTATTAATCCCTAAATCTCCTAATTTTTTTTCATCTTCATCATTCATCATCTTCGTCTTCTCCAGCATCATCATTCATCATCTTAGCCGATTCATCATCATCATTCGTCTTCTCCATCATCATCATTCATCATCTGAGGTGGCGTTGATTAATTACACACGTGGCAAATTTTTTTTCGAGGTTAGTCGGTGCTAACGTAACAGTTAACGTGTCACGTCAACACTTAACGGTCCAACTCAGTCAATAAAGTGCCACCTCAGCTTTCTTGGGACGAATGGGTGACGGAGGGACCAATTTTCCAAACGTTTGCATAATTCAGGGACCGGGTGATATAATTTCGTAAATTCAGGAACTCAACTGCCACCGCCTGCATAATTCAAGGACCAAAATGCTAGTTTACTCATTTAAATTTATAATTAAAAATATATCATACATTTTAATTTTAAATCTTTTTACAAGGATAGATAAATGCAATTTCCCCTATATGATATATATATATCTTAAACCATGCAATTGAAATAATACAAGGGTTATTTTTAATAGTTTGCTCTCAGACCTTCTTTCTTTTTATTCACACTATAATATTTATGAGAGAATGAGAGATAAACTTAACTCTTCAAAGTGATTAAAAACTTCACGCCAAAAAAACAAAAGTGATTAAAAACTTTGTTACAGCGAGTAATGAGAGAAACCAAGAGCTATATATAGTTTTAAGACTCAACCCATTAAAGAGATTAAACATGACTCACCGTTTTTCATCTACATTCATAAATCCATTTATTTCACATATAAGTGGGAATTTATTTCATTGTGATAACAAGTAAGAGATACATTAACTTTGATTAATGCACACCTACTACTTATATTTATATAAACATCTCACTATATTAGTTATAAAATATTAAATAAAAACAATAAATGAGACATTATTATTAATAATTGAATTTTTTATTATTATAAAAGTTTTAATTAAATCCTAAATTTTATAATTTTAATATTTAAATTAAGATTTGCATGACCAATGGAACATGCAAAGTCACTAATTATTTATGACTTTGAAGTTTTCTAATTGTTAGGCAATCATAAGAACATAATATTAAAAAACAAGCAGTAAAAATATTAAAGAAATTTATTAATTTTTCATAATTTTTAAATGATGAAATGAGTGGCCAGGATTGCAGTGAATCCGCCCTCCACTTTTTAACATTTATTAATCAATTTCGAGACATTGATGTTTCTCCTGACCAACTGACATTTAGTTGGAAAATTTTCCATGTAGCTCTTGTTTTAATTCAAGTCCTATAATTTCAATTTAAGGATATAAATTTAATGATGATCAATACTAATCGTGAAATAAAATAAGAGTTTGTTGAGCCGAATTATTCTTAAATTTTTTGTTATGAGGGAAAGACAATTTCTGCTCATACTTACAAGCAGCTTGTTTCCTTTTTTTAAAAATAAAAAAATAAAATAAGCAACATTTTTTTTAAAAAGAAGAAGGAAATATCAGTTCTGCCTCTTAATAAGAAGTTAACCAAATGGACAATAGTCTTATACACAGGTTTAAATGAAGAAAGAAAATAACTCATCATGCCATAATAATAAGATGGACCAAGTAGAACTTCTTATCCTTAAATTAATTTCCCTGTTTAGATTCAAATTTGAAAATATAAAGCACGTAATTTCATCTCATTTCTTTTTGTTCGTTTTTGGGTTGAAATGTCCAAAGCAACAAGAAATAGAATGGACTCTAGCTGACTTTTGAATTTTCTATTTTTGAATTATCTTAAAATTTATATTTATATTTTTAAATATATATATATATACATATATTTTTTTTATAATATTTAAAACAAAATCTTGAGATACAATCAAATTGTTAAGATCTAAAACTCAATTGAACTATCATGTTTACAAACAAACAAAATGTTGCTGAATGCTGAGTGTGAAAGTTGGAAGAGATTCTAGAGGAAGTAAGCCAAGTAAACATTGAATTTCATACATAATTACTTAGTCTAAACCATGGAAATTGGATCCCCTAAAGTACTTCAGAATGTAACAATAGTATATTTTTTAGTTTTTTCGCAATAAAAAACTATCATTTTTTACATGTAAAACATATATTATCAGAGTGAAGTACTACAAGAGATCTAGATTACTAAACGATGCCAGGTATAGCAATTTAAGATAGCTGTTTACTTTCAAGTCTCAACAAACCAAAACTTACTTTTGGTTCTTGTATCGAAATAGAACAAGAATAAGAAAAACTAAGTTATTCAAAATTGAAGCAGGGATATTGAAATTGATGAAAATGTTCTTACAAAACAGTCTAACAATTCAACTCATCAACGTTGATTCGGAAAACGTAATCTTCGCTTTCTAACTCTTCATGAAGTAGACTCATAGATGGTGTTTCAAACCTCTTGACAGGTATATCCTCGTATGATGATCTCCGTCCCTAAAAAGTAGTTCAATTATCATAGGATAATTAGAGATGCAGAATACTGAGTACAAGTATATGAATCACAATCCTAATCCTTTATCAAGCTGTTATGGTTATGCATAACAATACTTCAGTCCAAAACCAGAATAAAATCAAATCAAATCAGATTTAAGTGATGAACTATTGAACTCTATTGCAAATTTTCATGGCATTGCAAAAAAGAAGTTCACATACATAATTCTTTTACTCTGTTTTTTTTAACCGTACCATACCATACCATACCACCAAAGCCTTATCTCACCAGGTGAGGTCGGCTATATGGAACAACCAACGTTGATCCATACGAGAGACACGACAATGTTTTACGGAGATATAAGACAGCTTACTTACCTTCTTCAAAACGTAGACGAAATAGTGGAAAGTTTCGCCGAAGGTGATCCACTCAACAGACCAGCTAAAATCCGGAGCATTAAATATGGGACGCCTAAAATGTGGCTGTCATGGATTTAAATTAGCTAAGAATCAAAGAAGAACTTGTTAAAATGGACATAAGAACGTAAGAGTTCAAATTTGAA
This sequence comes from Chamaecrista fasciculata, assembly GCA_003254925.1. Lineage (NCBI taxonomy): Eukaryota > Viridiplantae > Streptophyta > Magnoliopsida > Fabales > Fabaceae > Chamaecrista > Chamaecrista fasciculata. The sequence continues at coordinate 91,352 of QANZ01053213.1, read as the reverse complement.
ACCTGGCCGAAAGTTATTGAGATAAATATGCCATCTGATTTCAATACCCTGTGAACACCTTTCAGCATGGTCATAACCTTGGATATAGTTTCAGGCTTTGGATTCCATGGATCACCACTGTCCACGAACAATACATCCTTCAATATCAAAATAACATGTGTGCACTTGGCTATTAAAGCTCAGACTCAATTGTAAAGAAATCATATTTATCGAGTTAGAATATCAGGTCAATACTACACTGAAGGTCAAAGGATTAATAATTTGAACATGTAAGTTTACCATAGTTCCTTTCTCAATAACTACGTCAAAACACTCATCACCAAACGGCAGCTCCAGCATGTCAGCTTGCAGTACTTTTATGTCTAATCAAAGAAATGACAATAGGAAAAAATACTCACATTTCAGATAGAATGAACTCCAATAGTATAGTTGCGGACGTTGGTCTCCATTAATAGTTAAGCAAAGCAAATAACATCATAATTTTTATTTTGTTGAAATTTGTGGCTTGTATTTTGAGCGTGTACAAAGAAGACCTATGGAAGCCCCAGTACGCAAAGTTGACCAAATGACTGACTATTCTATAATCCGGGAAAGGGGAAGACCAAAGAAAACTATCCAAAAAGATTTATTTATCAATAATCTAACTGTTGACATGTGTAAGGATAGAATGCGTTGATGTCAGTTGATCCATATAGCCAACCCTTACTAATGGGAAAAGGCTTTGGTTGTTGTTGTTGTTGTTGTTGTGGTATTTAAGGGTGAAGGAAAAAGCATACCAGCCCTAGGTAACCTTCCTTCATATTATAATATGAAAACAGAGATCACCTACAGGACAAACCCTCAGAGATAAAGATAAACTACTAAAAGCTAACTGGAATCAGATTAAGAGATAATCCTTTAACACTACTTACTTAGCAAAGCCTTATCCTACAATGACTTAGGTATTTCAATCCACACTCATCTTCAACTTAAAAATCAAGTTTAAGCTTATTACAAATTTAAACCTAACTTGAAAAGGAAATCAAATCCAGGATTAAACAAGGCAACTAGCAGGTCTCCACGCTCATACTCAACTATGGATTCAAGAACTTCAGCAACTAGTACTTACTTGACAATCACCTAGGTATCTGCTATTTCCTACAATCATTCAACAGGAATCAAAACTTGTCTTAATAATCTATGTCCAGTCTGCAGAAATGTATTTCAGATTTACAGTCACAATTGTACCAGGATCAGAGTCAGTTATCCACTAATCCAGGCTCTTACTTGGATATGCATATTGATTCTCTTGAGTTAAAGAAAGGATTCTGATGGTGTTCCAGTTGAACAGCAAACTCACCTTTGAATCCCCTAGAAAATAACCGCTTTTGCATGTTCTCTACGGCAACAGATGACAAGTCAATGCATGTTATGTTGGTTACCCCATCTTTATACAAATCTTCACACATTTGTGAGTTTCCACATCCAAGCTCTAGGACCTGCATGATTACCATATTCCATCAAACACAAGCAAGATTATTTCCATATAATTGAACTATGCACATTAATGATTTGCATTAGTAAACCTAACATTTTTATTTCATTTAAAAAAGGACCCACATATTATAATACATAGATAAGGATTATCAAATAATAATAATAATAATAATAATAATAATAATAATAATAATAATTGAGAAAAAAAAAAAGCTATTCTTTTTCAATGCAAGTCCCCAAAACCCGATGTAGTAGGTTCAAGTCCTATAAAGCATGATTCCATTCTTGTTAGATCAAGAATGACACTGAAATAATGGAATGGCAGTCTAAGGTGCAGTAGTCCATCACGTTCAAAAACCACAACCATGAGCTCAAATCAACGGAAAATAAAACCATTTATTATTAAGAAAGTGTAAAGGTCAGAGAAATGGCTGGAACCAAAAAAAAGAAGACTCTTGTCATAGTTCAGATTCATTCACTCTTTAATTTCTTTCTCTCTCCAATTTTATGGTTTCGTATCACCTTTATTTCACTCTCTAACATCTGAATAATCATCTTATCTGGATTCTGAAAAATATCCAAGCTTTCTTCCCCTCCCCCATTTTGCTTTACTCTGTTGAAGTCTTGATGAGGCATGAGATGAGATGTGTGTACCAAGTGATCCTTTCGTTTTCTTCTTGTTCCTTTTTCTTGGGTCAATCTGGGGGTTAAAAGAAACACCTTTGAGCTGGTTGACAGTGTTCTAGACAACTAAAATCTTGCAACGTCAAGTTACAATATCCGACTTTGACGAGGTATTCCCTTTAGACAATTCAATATATATATGAATATTGGCACTTCATATCATACCATCCTAAGTTCTAATGGCTTTTTCTTGATTAATATCATTTTGTGCTGATAAGAAATGTCTCTAAAGCGAAGAAGCCTGAACCTTGTGCTAAATTACTAACCAATTTTAATGTCATCAACTCATTATAGAAGATTTTGTTAGTAACTGTGGTTTGCAAGTGGTTTAGTTGATCCTGTTCAATTTAGTTTCACAATTGACAACTAACTACAAAATCAAGTCCTTCACCAAGTTAAGTTTATCCAAAATGCATATTGAGCATTATCTTTAAGAGTAAGGGTTTAACTGAAAATATGCTAGTAATCTAATATTTAAGCAACTGATAAAGTTCTGAAAGATTAAGATGAATTACCAGCAATGCAACCATAAACGTAAATCACCAAATAGGAACCATGAGAAGAAAGACCCTAATGCACGGACTGAATATGCAATTTATTACATGAAAGCATGACTTTCTATCACAACAAGTCAAGTAACAAGGTCAGCTAAAGGTAGTATATTTCGAGTACAGAAGATGAGTTTCTGGCAAAACTTGAAAGTATATCAAGAATTGCATGGTATACTTCATAGGCACTTGCCTTGTCTATTTTTCTTCTCCTTCATGTTCTGTTTTACAACAAATCAAGATGGACCCACCCACTAGATTTCATTCAAGCATTTATATTCATTGAAAAAGAATGATTCTCTCTCTTCTAGAAATCTTCACTACATGTACTCATGCTCTTCAGTTGATATTCAGCTTCCTTCCAGTTTAGCCGTAAAGGGGTTATTTCAGAAACCGGTAACAGCCAAGCTTAGCATACCAAAATCCAATACAAATAAGTGAATAACAATGCATAAAGCAGAGCAATACGCATAAATAGTTAGAGAAAAAAGCGAATTACGGAGGAATGGGAAGTAACGTAGGCTTGAATATGGTGACGGAAATGAGAATAATCCTTGAACCACTCATACTGCTCCTCTTTTGAAAATCTGTCATCCCTAAACTCACAGAAAGACGAAGAAGCATATATTAAATTCGATAAATTTGTGAGAAATTAAAGTTTGAAATAACCCTATGATTACCAGTAGTGAGGGTCCAGGTACGCCAGTGCATTTGACGGCTCTGGCTGCGTCACATTCGGGCTATGACTCGTACTACCCATTGACGCATCGACACGAACACGAACACGAGCACTCGATTTCCTGGCTTTCTTCATTGCTCTAATTGGCAGGGAGCAAAACCTAATATTTTGTTTCACTGACTATTTTAAATTTTTTGTCAAATGTTCAAGTTGGTCCTAAATATTTCAAATTGGTCCTAAGTCTTTCCATTTAATTTCATTTTGATCTCAAACTACTGATTTTTATCATATATTTCTCTTTTCAAGTTTGAATGTGACGAGTTCAAAGCTATGTGTTATTTTTTTTTTTTTGATATTTTCTCTATTCAATTGGGATTATCAACAAACAAGGTCAAATTGAATCTCGAAAACATGTCACTCATTTCACGGTCAAACAAGTTAGTCATTTCTTTCGATTCAAGTATAAAAACTCTGAATTCAAAGCTATAGGTTACTCTTAACGATTTTTTTTGTTCAATTGGAAGAGTGAGCAAAGGAGGTGAAATTGAATTTAAAAGTGAGTTTAAGACCAATTTTTCTTTTTTTTTTGGTTAAAGGGTCATTTTGGTCCTAAATATATGCTCTAATGTTCATTTTGGTCTATTATGTTTCAAAATGTTCAAACTGATCCTAAATATTTGCAAAATATTTCATTTTGGTCCCAATTATTGAATATGACTTGTTTCAACTTCAAACATGACGCATTTAGAGCAATATATTGTTCTCGAAGAATACTTATTCTATCCAGTTGTGGCCGTCAACAAACAAGGTCAAATCAGTCCTAAAAGTAGACATCTCGTTTCATGGTCAAACAGGCAAAAGTGATCATGTCTCTCTCGTTTCGAATTTGAATGCGACAAATTCAGAGCTACGAGTTCCTCTTAACGTGTCATTCGAACTCGAAATGAAAGACGAGATAAATATGACTAAATTTATTAGTGTGGGATCAAAATGAAACATTTTACCAATATTTAGGACCAAAATGAATCATTTTACCAACATTTAGGACCAGTTTGAACATTTTGAAACATAATGGACCAAAATGAATATTAGGGCATACATTTAGGACTAAAATGATCCTTTGACCTTTTTTTGTTTTTTTTGTTTTACTTTTTAACCTCAAACTCAATTTTGAGTCTGAATTAATCTCATTTAATGATATTTTCAATTAGAAAATAAAAAAAATTGTTAATTAAAATTTAAGAGTAACTTATAATTTTAAATCAATTCTATTTAGAATTTTAGATTTGAAAAAAAAAAAGAAGATAATATCAACCTTAATTTTATTTTTTTGGTAGTTAACCGGGCTCAAGGCAAAAGCCCAAAGGCAAACGACAGAAGAAAATAAAAACACCTAGGTGCCAAACGACACACAAGGCGAAAAACACAAGCACAAACTAAGGGGTCTCACATTATTTATTTAACCATGAAAGAATAACTTTTACAAGTGAGGCGATAAACATGAATAGCAAGACCAATCTAAAACACGATAAAAAAAACATTAATTTTAATCTCTTATATATCAATTCAATTCAACCACGAATCTATCTTATACTTTTGGAACCAATGTGAATTTGAACTTTTTTTTCTTTATTTCGATGAATGCTCTTAATATGGGCCAAAGTGGGAGGAAAAACACGATAAAAACATACCGGACTACTATTTTCAAAATATTAATTTGGAATCTATCTTATACTTATGTAACCAACGTGAATTTGAACGTTTTGTTTTTGTTGCATGGTCTTAATATGGGCCAAAGTGGGGATATGTTAGATTATTTCTATAATCTATTTGGCCTATGTAATTAATTAGACCATTTTAATTAAAGTTATAAAACGTATATAATATCAAAAATAAAAATAAAAAAATTGTCTGGTGTTTAAGTGTAGTTAAGTGCAGTTTCTTTCTTTTCCCCATTCTGCAGCACATAAGATGTATCTGGTGTGTATCCAGCGTCTTCCAGTTTTTCTCTCATCTCATCTATCATTTCATAAATTCCCAGAGATTCTGGGTGTGCCTTATCTCCCATTATAAACTCATGGACTGAGCCATTAACTTCAATGGAACTTATACCAGGTTCTTTCCTAATTCCCACATCCTCCATAGCTCTCCTTATTCCAGCAACATCATCCCATCTATTTTCTGCTGCATATAAATTTGACATCAGAACATTATAACCACAAATTTTGGGTTCTAATGCAAGAAACTGTTTTGCTGCCCATTCCCCAAGTTTGACATTGTTGTGGACCTTACATGCTGCAAGCAGAGATCCTAGTACAGCCATGTTTGGCCTCATGGGCATATGGCTAATTAGTTCCTTGGCTTCATCAAGCAATCCGGCTCGACCGAGAAGGTCTACCATACAGCCATAGTGCTGGACTTTAGGGACCAAATTGTAGCTATAAACCATTTTCTGAAAGAGACTTTTCCCTTCTTGCACAAGTCCAGTGTGACTACATGCGTGAAGAGCCCCAATAAATGTGGTCTCATTAGGGACAACTCCTTGTCTTTCCATTTCTGTGAAGACTTCCAATGCTGCTTTTCCATAGCCGTGCATTGCAAAGCCCGATATCATGACGTTCCACATCAATATGTCTCGGTCGGTGGCTCCGGTAAACAGCCGATGAGCTGCATCTATGTCTCCACACTTGGCATACATATCCACCAATGAAGTTTTCAGAACCATATCTACTTTGATTCCTTGCTTATCTATGTAAGCATGAATCCACTTTCCCATGTCAAGGGCTCCGGCTTTTGCACAAACAGATAGAAGAGTGGTCATGGTTACCTCATTTGGTCTTATTCCACAACTAGTCATCTGGACAAAGGTACCAAAAGCTTGGTCTATACAATTGGCTTGCGCATAAGCTGAAATCATGGCGCTCCACGCAGTTAAATCTTTGATAGTAATACTATCAAAAACAGATCTTGCACTTCTGAAATCACCACATTTTCCATACATGTCAATCAGAGCAGTAGCCAGAAACAATGAAATGATAAACCCATTTCTTAAAGCGAAGGAATGCAAACACTTGCCCAGCTCTAAAGCTCTAACGAATCCACACTCTTTGAACAAACTGAACATTGTAATTTCATTTGGAAACATACCCTGCTCAAGCATTTTGACCAGTAGTCTGACCCCTTCATGTAAATCATTGCAATGAATGCAACCTGCAATTATAGCAGTCCATGAAACTAAACTTGACTCAGACAACCCATAAAAGAGCCTCTTTGCATAAGCTAATTTTGTACACTTTACATACATATCTATCAAAGAAGTAGCCAGAGGAACTCTATACTTCTCATAACTCTGATTCCTCAATACATAAGCATGCATGGCTTTCCCCAATTTTAAATCTGCAGGATCTGATAAGACATTGACCATGCTTATCATTGCAATCTCACTAGGCTTAAAACCCTTAACAAGCATTTCTTTAAGAAGATCCAATGCTTCATCTCTCAACCCACTTTTACTATAATTCCTTATCATAGTACTCCAAGAAACAACGTCCCTGTTTGACATTTTATCAAACAACTTGCGTGCAAATTTCAAGCTATCACACTCACTGTACATCTGGATTAAGGCATTACATACAAAAATATCGCTGCTCAATCCATTTTTAACCACGAGACCATGTATTTCTTTCCCTAGTAGGATCCAAGAAATCAAACAGCATGCCTTGAGAACTGAAGGTATGATGAAGTTGTCCACTTCGGTGTCAGTTTTACGCATATGCGTATAAATTTTCACGGCATCTATGGGGCAGTTGTTCTTGATGTAAGAGGTTATTAGGAAACTGTAAAGCGATTCGTTGCTAGAGTAATTCTGAAGTGCAGTGAAGGGATAAAGGTCGCTAAAATTGAAACAGGTTTTGATCAAGCGGGCATGAATCTGTTGTGTTTCTCCCAAATTCGGTTGGTGGCAGAATTTTAGTGTATGCGTCAAAGGAAGGGAGTTAGGGTTTTTATGGAAGTTTTGAATTGAGGAAGGGAGAAGCTGGGAATTGCTCATAGACATCGCAATATTCATCATATCGTGGCAAAACACTTCAAAGTATACTTAAAACTCAACATATTGTGGTGTGTTGTGGCATCAGTGCTTATATTGTATATATTAATGATTCTTAATTAGGGTTTAACTTTCTTTCTCTGATCTGATTTCTTCGCTAATTGGAAGAAAGGACGAAATGGCGCAATCAGATTGGAATCAGGATTTAGAATGGAATATTCCATACCTTTCCTTTCCCGCGCTTTCATATAGATCCAAACAAAGTCCAGAAAAAAAGCTTGAGGAAATTAAACAGAAAACCTTCAATTCTTGCACATTCCAATTCAGCAAAGCGAAGCAGTCGTCTGATTCACGTCGGAGAAACGAGACCTCGTGACATGAGGAAGTTCGAGACCAGAGAGAGAGAGAGAGAGATTTTTAGCGGGAAGTGGATACAAGATTATGTGGTTGTAAAAGAGAGAGTGAGATAAGGTAAGGATGATAATATAATTGGTGCATATTGAAATGTAAAAAGTTTATGATCTTGACACTGTTCTTATAGTGAATTTTTTAGCTTGTTTCTGGTCTTGTACAATAACAATCTGGATTTTAAAATAATTTTAAGTTTTATTTTTTAAGATGTGTTTAACAGTTTAAGTATATTAAAGGATAAAAGCAATGTAGTCAACATCGAGATCTTACTCAAGATTGGAAGAGGTATAAGATAGATCGAATCGCAAGATCGGATCGAGGATCGTAAAATCCTATGAATTTCCTTAAAAAAATATTATATAAATTATATAAACAATTACTAATATCTATCTATGAATGTTCATAAATCATAAATTCATCTTATAATATGTCTCAAGATTTTTATTCAACATCATAGATTTATAGTCTCAACATGTAATTAGCTAATTATTAAGGTGTCTAAAAAGTTTATCATAAGTTCAGTAAAAAATTAACAAAAACAAGGCAACAACCATAAGTAACATTACAAATTTAGAACATCATTATCAAAAAGTTCATCCAAGCATATATCACACATCAAAATCATCATCATCAATGTCTCCCATTTCTATTTCATCCACTAGAATCTCCAAATCATCAACAGTGCCACGAGGTTCAACATTTTCTACTTCTTGAACTTGAAAGGCCTCATCTTCTACTTCATTCTATGTCTTCATATCTTTTTTCATTATTCTCAGTGATTCATTCATCATCAAAATAAAGATCTTCTATGTTGTTAAGGTCCCTTATAGTTCTTTTCCCTTTTAATTTTCGATTAATATAACATAGACCAACTCATTCATCTTTTTTTGAATCATACGATTCATTCTCTTCGTATGAACCTAAATAATGAATTTTTATAAATAATTAACTTAACTATATAAAGAGAATAAAATAATAAGATCTGTACAAAAAAAAGTCATGTTTAAAGTTTCTTACCCTCTAAAAAATACTCCAATTATGTTCATATCCTAAAGAACTACAAGTTAAGTTCACTACTTGACAAGTTAAGCTCAATATTCGAACAACAAACTTAGAGTTTTCAAATTTTGGGTGTTTAAAATGGAGCATTTTGGACCCTGAACAAAAAAAAGTCCCCAAAAGCAACATTTTGAACATTTTTTTAAAAAAAAACTCAAAAAAAAAAATACATAGGATCGGTGAAATCGTACGATCTTATGAGCAAAATAACGATCCTACAACGATCTTGTTCAAAAACGATCCTGCACCCGATTTAACTAGATCCTGCCTTGCAAGATCGTAAGATCTTACGATCTTACAATTTAAATCTAAATCTTGACTACACTGGTTAAAAAGTTATAAAAAAATTGAACTTGAGTTATTATATAATTTTTTTAATTTAAAAAATTGATAAAAATCTCAAACTTTTTGATTTTATAGAAATGACTTATATTATTAAGATTTTTACCACCACAACAACAACTAAGCCTTTACTCACTAGATAAGGTCTCCTATATATATCAACTAACGCCAACGTGTTCTATCTTTGCACATATTAACCGTTAAGTTATTTTTTTTCCTTCCCCGAGTTATAAAATAATCAACCTTCACCAAGTTATAAAAAATATTTTAATAACTTCGATAATATACAAAAACATTATAAAGAAGGCATAGGAGGATGAGGTAAATCGTTAAACTAATTTGATCCTAATAGCCGAAGCATGAATCGAGGGTTCGGACGACATAAATTCAAGTGCTGGGCAACTCCTAGATCCATGACCAATTTGATCCACTAGTATCATCTTTCTATAGAAAAAAAAAACCAATTTGATCCACTAGTTAGTTGCCAATTTCAGTTCTATTTATGCAGATCAATTTTCAGGATTCTTGCTAACGTCTTTAATGAATTGAGGTGATATATATATAAGGATTGGCGTGCCGGTATATAACGTTTGAATTAATTTAAAATTAAAGATTATATTAAATTTTTATATTAATAAAAGAGTAAATTTAGAACCAATTTAAAAATTATAAAAATATGTAAAACTCCTCTAAAATAATTAAAATATTTAGGACTAATTTGAAATTACCTCATATAGGGAGAGTGACTGGAGAGAGAGTGGTGACATTTTTTAATGTTTAATTGTTTTTTGCATTTTTTTTAATTCAATTATTTTTTTAAAGAAGTAGGGAGAGTGGGTGGGGAGTGAGGAGAGAGAGTGGTGATTTTTTTTTTCTTTTTTAATTTTTTAATTCACTAATTTTGACCAACTATAAAGGGATGGAGCCATATAATATAGTATATATATATATATATATATATTTTTTCAATACGAATTGAGGTGATAATTTGTTCCCCATCGTTGATCAGCGTTTAACTGTACATCAAAACTCAGAAAAATAAGGCGAAAAAAAAAAGGGAACCAAAAATGGGTAACTTATTCGCTAATGATATATATTCGTATTTAAATCCAGTCCTCAATCCAAATATATTTTGAAGGGGAAAAAACAAAAGTTGAACTTAAATTCAACTCTTTCCAAAAGATCTTTGTTAAATTTTTTTTTTTTTTCTCTTTTTTGTTCTCTTCAATCTAAATATACCATACAAATTGGCACAAAGAGGAAGTCCAAATTATGATACACCAGTGGTAAGTATACACAAGTTGGCCTGAAAAACTTCATCAGCTATAATAATTTCATTTCCCTTTGCCAAAATTTACAATACATAGCAAGACACTGGACTGATACAACAGATGACATATTTTGAGAGACCTATATTTAACAATCCTTCTGACATTAAAATTCTAAAAAATGGACAGTCTAATAATCCCAAGTTTGTTTTTAACTCTATCAAGGTATATATGAAGACCTACTTTACATCAATTGAAGTGCTTCTTCACGTTTCAAGTCAAACACCTTGATGAGGACATCCTCAACAACCTGTTCCAGATCCATTAAATGCCTTTTATTAGTTTACAAAGGAAGCTGAAAACAACTTGCTATGTTGCCAGCAGTGAGTAGAAGAACAAGATTTTTATGTTCAGTTCTGCTTTTGTTGGCTAATGGCTACTAAATTCAGGAGACATGGTAGTTATGCTCCTTGGTTTTTTAATTACCTCTAATTGAAATTTGAATTATTTACATGTAACAAAACAACCTCCATATCGTCCCCTCTTTTTCATTTTTCACAACCAATATATTTTGATTTTCAATGATGATAGAAAATACTTGAACAATACCAACTAGATTAAGTTCAATAACAATCATAAACTGATAAATTAAGGAAGATGAAAACAAATAGGGGGAAAAAGGAAGGGTATTTTATTTTAGTACTTCCAAATAATTAAAAACATCTAAATTTAGATGATAGGGGGCTTTTAATAAAAAGATTAACTAATCCAGTAGCCAATTAAAAAATTATAAATTAAGAAGGGCATTGAAATTGGAGATAAAGATGGTTAAATGTAAGTTATCCTAATTCTTAAATAGAAATATGACTCATGAATTTATTTTTTTTCCCGTTTAATTACAAGTCACAACTTATCACCTTATCACCCCCATTATTGACCTTTTAAAAAAGGTTTCTTCACATTTCCCATTCACAGTTCTTTATAAAGTTTAATGGCAAATACTGAGAAAACAAAGAGTTTTTTTTTTCTTGTTAGCGAACTATACTAATACTATAGAAGTTTAAGATAAGAATGAGAGTTTTATCATTTTAGAGAGGAAAAAATTTACCTTGTCTGGAGTGGATGCACCAGAAGTTACGCCAATTGTTATTGGACCCTCTGGTAGAAAGTTTTCTCTTTCCACAAGCTCACCATGCTGATAGATAGAAAATTATAATTAATAAAGAAAGAAAAAAATAATACTTGATTATGTATAGTCCAATAAATACAAGGCTCACTTGTAATTTGTATGCTATTCTGTTTCCTGGACCAATTCTTTGCTCACTATCAATCCAGTAAGATGGAATCCCGCGTTCCTCAGCTATCTCTTGTAGGTGTGATGTATTGCTTGAGTTCCACCCACCAATTACTAACATAAGATCCATATCTTTCTCCACTAGCTTGTACATAGCATCTTGTCTCTCCTGAAAACGGATAAAATATTTAATTTATCAGCACATGGTTGGTCACAGCATCAAAAAGAATTAATGGCACAATGGACAATTTTGATAATGAGGATAAAATTGAAAATTTTAAAAACTATAAAGATCCAATCACAAACTTTTGAGTGATAGAGACCAAATTAAAGATTAAGCAAAACCCTGATGAGGACTTACAAGGTAAGAAAAGTTAAGGAGAATAGCCACATAAACTTATCCCATATTCAACAAATCCAAAATAAGAAGAAATATGACTAGAGTAGAGAAACTACCTGAGTAGCATCACAAATGGTGTTGAAGCTCATGAAGTGCTCATTAACGTTTTCCACACCAAATTTGCGCATCATAGTCCTCTCCACTAGTTTCCCTGTATAATGGGCAGGCATACAAATATAAGAAATGATATTAATTTTTTGAAGGGATGAAGTGAGATTGTTCTATAGCAACTAACCAATCTCTTCAGTCTCTCCCTTGAGCATTGTTGTCTGATTTGCAATGCCAAGTTTAATCAGGTCACGGTCTGGGTCAAATCCTTCAGAAACTGCATATTTGAATTTCTATAGTAATAATAAAAAAAAATCAATCAATAATGATTACAAACCAGAGAACTTTGAAAGCAACAAGAATCATGTGACAGAAAATTTTACCTCTAGAAATGCATCCTTTGTTGAGCTGGATCCATTAAGTTCACCACCAAGAATATAGTCACAAACGTATTGAGCCTGTATAAAGTTATCAAGCATGTAAATTTTATATATAAAATAAACGAACAAACTTTTCTTCAGCTCAAGAAATTCACCGAAAGGAAAATCTAAGATAGATTTACAAATTAGGACAAACCTCTGCCATATTCTTCACGATGATATACGTTCCAGCAAAAGATGCAGTTGCCACAGTTTCCTCGTGGCCATATTTACCATGTATGATCGATGTGTAATCTTTTTTCTTGTGCTTCTCAACAATATTCCAGACCTTTAAACAATTCATTAAAGATCATGTCAGGATATTGCAACTCATGTTTATGCTAAGTCAATTTGGTTATGCCACACTTTTTACAATAGAAACCCATCCCTACAAATGAATACCTTTGAAACCCATGGGCAAGTTGTATCAACAATTTGTACATTTTTCTCACTCAAGGTCAGCATCTCTTCCACTGCAGCTCCAAAAGCAGGCAAAATCACAACATCGCCCTTGTCGACAACATCAAATTGTTTGTGTCCTTCCTTCAATGGAATATTCTGCACTTTCATCTCTTCCAATCGCTGCAATAATAATTTATCAAATTCACTAATCATCCTAATTTACTATAATTAGTGAATTACATATGTGAAAAGATAGCATGGAGCAGAAATAAGATAATGATCAAGAAAATCTACCCAAAATTGATATCTTCTTTAAGGATTTTAGCCAATTTTTAGGAAATAACAGAACTCATCCAAACCGGAAACCCCTTCTTTGGTGAGATCACAATAAAATATTCATCAAAAATACAAAAATAAGGATTTATGTACAGTAATAACACCACAAAAACAGCATCATATTCTTGAGGCCTTGACTTCCAAGGCATATTTGCATAAAATAGCTACCAAATGATTATTACTACAAGCTATTTATGACCCAGTTATGGCCAACAAACCCAAAAACGAGTTACAAATAAAATTCAAGAACATTGATAGCAATGAAAAATGATGAGACCTGATTAACAGTTGGGTTGTGAATGATTTCATTTGTAATCCAGATTGTCTCAGTCGGAAACTGTTTTCTAGCCTCGTAAGCAATTTGAACAGCCCTTTCAACTCCCCAGCAGAAGCCATAGGATTCAGCAAGCCTAACTGTGGTGTTACCCCATGTATACTCATATCCATTTTCCTTTAAAGTCTTAATGACGTCACCTGAAAGAAATCCCAAATCAAAGTACACACAAAGTTATTAGAGAACCAACTTATGAGTGAAATACATACTTCACAACTCTGCTGAAGACAGATTTACACAAAAATTAAACTCATTTCCCAGTTCCTCAAGTCTCATGCAATGGAAGAAATTAAGTAATCTCAAACAGAGAATTATGTTTTTTTTTCCCAAAAAAGAAGCATAGTAAGCTCATTGCAGGCGTCACAGCTATACAAACGCAATGAACACAAATTCTTATCCTAATTTCGAATTTGAGGGCTTTCTCATGAAATGGAAGGAACTCTTGTCAATTTTACAAACTTGTTTCAGACAAGCAGTTCAGTTCAAGTGAGCATACATACTGGTGTACTCGCGATTCATAAGCTTAAGAGTCTCTTCCTTGTACCCAAACCCTTTCCGATTGTAGCTATCACTCCTGGCTAGGTTCTTCCGGAACACCTTGGCGTCGAATTCGGCGGATTCAATGGCGGCGGAAGACGGGGAAGAGTCGGCGGAGCATCTGACCGGCAGAGACTTCCGGCACCGGAAAGAGCCGAGTTTAGTGAAGTTCTCCGGCAAGGCGAGATCGTTGCGAGTTGTCGGCAGAGTGCAGAGGTGCGCGGAAACCGCCATAGACAGTGAGAAATGTTAGAGAGAGAAGAGAGAAATTGAAAATTTGAGTGAAAGAATTGAGGAGGAAGAAGAGAAAAGTAGGTTTTGGGATTTGTATGGAAGGCGAAGAGAAGAGGATGAATTGACTGTCTGGCCAAAAAAAAAAANAAAAAAAAAAAAAAAAAGAGGATGAATTGACTGTGGTGTACGACGAGCTCGAAACAATTTGGTTAGTGACAATAGATATGCATCAATCCCATTATATACGTCACTTTATCGTTTATGTGGTTATCTATTTGATCGTACACTTACATTGTGTATTCAATTTAAATTTAAATATTAAGCCAATTTAAAAACAAAAACAAAAAGAAAGTATTTAAGAATTTAAGTGATTCTTTATTGGCCAAAGTTCTATTTTGGTCCCTTAGCTTTGCTGAAAGTTCTGTTTTGGTCCCTTGACTATTTTTCGTTCCATTTTGGTTCCTCAACTTTTCAAAACGTTCCACCATTAGTCCATCAGCATTTTCCATCCACTTTTTATGTTAAAAAATGGAAAAACTAACTTTAATCACCCAAAAAATTTATTATTTTTTATATTAAGGTCCTTTTCTTTTATAATAGAAACAAAACACAAGAAAAAAAAAACAAACTAGGGTTTTACAAATTTTGGCCAAAAGAAAAACCCTTCTTCTTCATACCTCTTTGTCCCTTCCTCCCCTTCGTTGGTGACGGCCACAGATTCCATTCACATCTTCTTCTTCCCCTTCATTGACAGCGACCATGGATTTTGTTCACATTTTCTTCTTCTCATTCGTCAGTGGCGACGGCCATGAATTCTATTCACATCTTCTTTTCTTCTTCCATACACATGGACACTGTCAAAGCCACCATCATCGCCACTCTCTCAGATTCCGATACTCCATCACTCGAACGGTGAAGGCGACAGATCTGATTAGAGGACCAGTGATGGTAGCTTACCAACAACAGGATCTATGGTGGTGGAGAATAGAGGAGCGGCAGCGGGTGAAGGAGAGAAGAAGAAGAAGAGATGTGACGGCTGATCGGACACTTGTCGTTAGTGCCGCCAAATTAATACTCAAGTTATACCCGAATATTATATTTATATATAATATAGTGCACAACCCAAGGTCGGATCTTTAAGGAACTTCTTAGATGAAAATAACAATTAATTGTATAAATAATTACGAATTCAGGTCTAATGTTTTGTGAGTTAGTTATATTATTGTGATGAAAACAAGAAAGTAATAAAGAAAATAATAAAGAACTTAAAGAGAATAAAGAAAAGATAAAAGAAGTAAGATGGAGAGATGAGAATGTTGAATCCCTAGAGAATAATCTCAAAGTCTACCATCACAGCCCAATAAAGATACTCAAGAAGTTATTATCATAATTATATCAAGCAAAACCACATCCAATATTATATCTCGCAAACACGAAATATGGAT
Organism: Chamaecrista fasciculata; assembly: GCA_003254925.1. NCBI lineage: Eukaryota > Viridiplantae > Streptophyta > Magnoliopsida > Fabales > Fabaceae > Chamaecrista > Chamaecrista fasciculata. The sequence continues at coordinate 75,388 of QANZ01053213.1, read as the reverse complement.
CAATCATGATAATCATAAACGACTCAAAAACAAGTAACGATTTATAATTAAACATAACAATCCTTAAGCAATGACCATAATAGAAACAATAGATAGATCACTCTGTTAAACGACCGCAATTCAATTGAATGTGCAAAAGAGTAAACTTTATTAATCATAAAAGTAATGGTCAAACGATCCAAGACAAACACAACTAATATTGTTTATGGAAAAATTAAAACGATCTAATGACTATTATCTAAGACTAAACACAACAACAATAATAATAAAACTCCCTGGACATCGACGAACATTGAGCTCAGGCTTCATTCGGATTCTCCTCTAGGATGAAGAATGTTTAGGCTCTCATCATAGGGAAATAACCAAAACTTTGATTAGATCCCATATGGAGACCTATTGATGGCTTTCGCCTTTCTAAATCTACTCTAAACTGCCTCCAGTTGAGGTTCTGAGGCGTTTTCTAGGATCTTTCCCGGGATGATTTGAGCGTGGAATGACGAGCTCTATTTATAGGCATGAAAATAGACTTGGGCCGCAAGTTTAGGAACAATTTGGGCTTGTGCCGTCACTTGTGTCGGAGGCACATATGACGGCACAGAATATATTTGCTGAATATTCCGCTAATATCTCGTTATCATGAATCCCGGTCGTCCAAATCTTCTCCTAGACTACGTCTCTTCTTGCGCCGCCACTTGTGCCGGCGGCACACATGATGGCACAAGATCATCTTGTGATTTTTAGTATCTTCTCATTGATTCTAGATAATTCCCTTTGGTTAGACCATGTTTGGATGTCTGAAACACTGAAAAACTCATTAAATAGCACTTATTTATAAAATACAATAAATAAACGCTAAATAACCTATTTTATCCACTTTATTATGCCAAACCTTGGTGCAGCCCTTTAACATATTAATTGGTCTAATTGCAATATATTATCATTATAAACGCGTAAAAAAAAGACCAAATAACATGTCAATATTTGGGCTGATAATCCCCCACACTTAAGACTTTGCACTCCTGAGCAAAGGTACGAAGCAGAAGAACAGAGAATATGCCAAAGAATCAAGGAACTTTCCCAAGTTCATGATTCAAGGCCAGAACATAGTCATAACCTAGAGCTAGAGAATTCACCAAGCAAGTAACTCTGTAAAGTAGTGCGATCTAATTTCTATAAGACCAATTCCAAAAGTGTATCGCTCTCCTCACTAATTTGGTATTTATTTTCTCTCAAGTCATACCTAAGACTAAGTTTCCTACTATAGGCTTGTAAAAATTCTCAAGGTCTCCACCACAAGTGTTAAATTATCCAAAATCAAGTGGTCTTTAATAGGGTTGTAATGAATGGGAAAAAAGGCCATATAGAAGAAGTGTATGAAAAAGAAAGGAATTTTGGGTGTTTAATGTTGACATTCAAGGTTTAATTTAGCTTGAAAACCAAAACCTTATGAAACTTTCATCCTCTTTTCAAAGGGAAATTTTTCCGTCTACTTGAAGCTCACATATATGTATTTTTCTAAGAATCAATTGGCACAGGACTCTTCCTTTCTGTTTGGCCAAACTTTTTCTCTTGCTTTTCTTTTGATTTTCTATTCTTTTTGTTTCGCAAGATACTTTTTCATTCATTTTTTTTTTCATATATATATATATATATTATTTTCTGAATATAACTGGCAAACCCAATCTTAAGAGGGATGAGAACAAGGATTATGGCAACAACTTCTATTAAAAGAAATCCTGAGTCATATTGAAAACACCTAGTTAAAAGGCTCAAAGGGGCTAACAAGGGGTAATGTGTTTATGGCTTGTGTTTGGGATAAAAGGGTGAAGAAACAAATGTCTCTATCATATTAAGGATATTTAATCACATAAAGCTTTAACCAAGAATTAAGACAAGTTCTAGAGAAAACAAAACTAAGAGACTGAATTTCTCTCATAAATATATATATATATATATATATATATGGCTTTAATTTTCCAACTAGGCTGGGTTTCTCTCAAATTGGTCTATAATAATTAAACAATACTACTAAACCTAGAAAATTACTCAGATTATTCTAAGGCTATAGAAAACAACTAAGACTAAACTTTTTTCACAAATATGAAATCGTTCACTCAAGACTTCAAAACATATTAAGAATTCAACTAATTCGAATTCTACTCAAAATGTGAAAAATAAAATGTGTAGATTATTTAATCAAGTACCAAGATAAGTAGGCAAAAATAATAATTTTAAATTTTAAAATTTATAAGATTTTCAAAATAGTACCTAAAATTTAAAATGTTTGGGTAAACCAAAATGTAAGTTACTCTAACTTACTCGTCTCCCCCACACTTAAAAATTAACATTATCCCCAATGTTAGAATTAAATAGGAGTAAAGAATTAAGGCCAGAGTGTGAATTTACTCCTTTCTCCCCCACACTTAGAAGAACACATTGTCCTCAATGTTTAAGGGCAATAATAAAAATAAGGGAAAGAAAAGAGGAAATTTAAAATTGGGAAAAGTTAATTAAATTATTAACGAGAAATTAGATTATTAAATAGCCCATAAAGATAAACTTGCAAAGTTTATCTCCCCCACACTTAAAGCTTGCATTGTCCTCAATGCACAATGAATAAAATAAAAGGGAGAAATAATAAACAAAGAAGAAAATAAATTAATTTGCAAAAGGGCTATTAAGAAAAGGACAGAAATTCCCTTTTCTAGACCGGAGGAGAATATAATTTTTGAGAGTTCATATAATAATGATCAGGGAGTGTGACTCAAAAACAAAAACCGAAACAAAAACGAAAATTAAAAACTGAAAATAATAAGATAAAATAACTAACTTGGGCTGATCCAAACTGACCAAATCACTTTGGTTAGCCGACAAATGAAAACAAATAAAATACTGAAAGCAATAAAAACTAACCTATTGGAGTTGTTTCCTCCCCCACACTTATCTCGCAAATAAAATTGAAATTAATGAATAAGAGATAAGTGGGAAGAAGAAACAACTTGAAGCTTAATCCGGCTTCAAGTTCTCTTTGAAAATCCAGAGGGGCAGGAGGCGTCGGCGCTCGAGGGAATGTATGAAGTTCCCCTCCCTCTGGTCAGCGTGCTCCTCTTTAATAGTTTCCTTTGCACCTATACCACATAAAGAAATATAATCATAAATAGAAGGTGATGTGGAAATAGGGTCAGGAATAATAAAATCAATATGAGCGAGATGAGGCTTCTCTATTTCAAGTTGTTCGCAAATTCCTTGCGAAGGTGGGTTCTCGGATTTTTCTTCTAATTCTTCTTCTAACACCTTGTTCTTAGAAACTTCAGCTGCTTCCAAGGTGTTTTGATCCATGGTGGGCCAATCATCGATTTCTTGACCATATTCACAGGGCCCACCATTGCATTTGCAAGGGCTATCTATGTCAGGTAATTGGGTAGAGAGGAGAGATTTATCATAGTCATGAAGGTTGAGGTCTTCCAATTTAGTTCCAACTTCCTCACTACATTGCTTACCTATTTCATCACAAGAAAAGGAAAGAGGGGTAACAGAAATAGAATGATCAATCAAAGCCGTGTTACCTCCATCTTTGAAACTTTCATTGGCTAATTCTTCGTCTCCTTCTAGGTTTTCCTCAAGAGATTGCTCATCTTCTAATAATTTGTTGTATGCGTTAATCACCTCGCCATGAATGACCCATCAAATGATTTCTTGATAGTCTAAGTCATCGTCACACTCACAGTGAGCCAGGAGGTCAGATAAGGGAGTAAAAGAGTCATTGCATGCAAGAATATTAGATGTGTTAGTCTTGTCTTGCATCGCATGATCTTCCTCGTTACATTGCGGACCTACATTATCACAAGAAAAAGAAGAACAAGTAACAGAGAAATTATCATCAATAGACTTAGTGTTACCCTCATCGTTGCTATCTTCCTCACGTGATGGTACATCATCAATAACAATAATTTCATCCTCATCTTCACTGTCCTCCTCAATTGATGGCTCATGAACCGCATTTTGTTGCTCGCTCAAAACTTGTGCAGGTTCTAAAATGAAATCTTGTAGATGTTGCTCCTCTAACCTCTCAAGTTGAGAATGACTTGATTTCATGACTTGCTTAGGAGGTAGCATGAAGTCGCGTGATGTCTCGCCATCCTTGACTTGTTGATCATCTCGTTGATGGCTATCACTGTTTTGATATTGGTTACTTCCATGATGCTTGATCTCCTTTACCATTTGCTTGATAGACTCCCCCAATTTGTGAGCCTCCGATTTATAAAACTCGGCCAATTCTTGAAGTAGGGGGTCTCTTGTTGATTGATTAGACTCTTGGATCGATCCATAGCCTTCATATTGATTTGGGTAACCGTTGGACATGAGAGAATAATAACTAGGAGAATAATAATTAGAAAAATTAGTATAATAAGAAGAAGGATCATAATTATAATTATAATTGTAATTATAAGAATCGAAAGAATTATATGAATTATAATTATAAGAATAAGGAGAAGAATTATTATTATTATTATAATATTCATAGGGAGAAAAATTTTGTCTAGACATCTAAAAAAATTATTTCTCAACCACCTAAAAAGAAAAGAATTTTAATTAACAACTTGGAATAAATAATTATTATTTTATTAATTTAAAATTTAAAACCTTAAATAAAACTTTTAAATTTAAAATTTAAAATTTTCGAAAATATCTATTTATTTATTTGTTTATTTTTGTAAAATTTAAAATTTAAAATTTAAAGATTAAATTTTAAACTTTAAAAAAAAATTTTGAAGATATTTTAAAAATAAATCTATTCTAGAAGATTCAATCAAAAATCAAATTGAAAAGAAATCAAATAGAAAAATCAAATCAAAAATCAAATTAAAAGAATCTTAAAAGAATCAAGATTTGAAATTTTAAAAAGATTTTTATTTTCATTTTATTATCAAAAATAAGAAAATACTTTAAATTTAAAAAACTTAATCCAAAAGATCCAATCAAAAATCAAATTGAAAAGATATTCAATCAATTCAAATTTCAAATTGAAAGTGAATCTTGCTAGAATCAAGGTTTAAAATTTTAAATTTTTTGAAAGTTATTTTTTTATATAATTAATAAAAAATGAAAATAATAAATAAAAGAAAAAAAAAACACAATGTAGATGCAATCCTACTATGATCCTACATCTAATGCAGTTTTTAATATGCAACTATATGAATGCAAAGCCCAAATTTAAAGAATTTACACAATAAACCGTTACACTCACAAGAGAGTTCCCCGGCAACGGCGCCAAATTTGATCAGACACTTGTCGTTAGTGCCGCCAAATTAATACTCAAGTTATACCGGAATATTATATTTATATATAATATAGTGCATAACCCAAGGTCGGATCTCTAAGGAACTTCTTGGATGAGAATAACAATTAATTGCGTAAATAATTACAAATTCAGGTATAATGTTTTGTGGGTTAGTTATATTATTATGATGAAAACAAGAAAGTAATAAAGAAAATAATAAAGAACTTAAAGAAAATAAAGAAAAGATAAAAGAAGTAAGATGAAGAGATGAGAATGTTGAATATAATCACAAAGTCTACCATCACAGCCCAATAAAGATACTTAAGAAGTTATTATTATAATTATATAAAGCAAAACCACAACCAATATTATATCTCACAAACACGAAATATGGATCAATCATGATAATCATAAACGACTCAAACAAGTAACGATTTATAATTAAACATAACAATCCTTAAGCAATGGCGATAATAGAAACAATATATAGATAGATCACTCTGTCAAACGACTGCAATTCAACTGCATGTGCAAAAGAGTAAACTTTATTAATCATAAAAGTAATGGTCAAATGATCCAAGACAAACACAACTAATATTGTTTATGGAAAAATTAAAACGATCTAATGACTATTATCTAAGACTAAACACAACAACAATAATAATAAAACTCCCTGGACATCGACGAACGTTGAACTCAGGCTTCATTCGGATTCTCCTCTAGGATGAAGAACGTTTAGGCTCTCATCATAGGGAAATAACCAAAACTTTGATTAGATCCCATATGGAGACCTATTAATGGCTTTTGCCTTTCTAAATCTACTGTAAACTGCCTCCAGTTGAGGTTCTGAGGCGTTTTCTGGGATCTTTCCCTGGATGATTTGAGCGTGGAATGACGAGCTCTATTTATAGGCATGAAAATAAACTTGGGCCGCAAGTTTAGGAACAATTTGGGCTTGTGCCGTCACTTGTGTCGGAGGCACATATGACGGCACAGAATATATTCGCCGAATATTCTGCTAATATCTCGTTATCTTGAATCTGGTCGTCCAAATCTTCTCCTAGACTACGTCTCTTCTTGCGCCGCCACTTGTGTCGGCGTCACACATGATGGCACAAGATCATCTTGTGATTTTTAGTATCTTCTCGTTGATTCTAGATAATTCCCTTTGGTTAGACCTTGTTTGAATGTCTGAAACACTGAAAAACCCATTAAATAACACTTATTTATAAAATACAATAAATAAACGCTAAATAACCTATTTTATCCACTTTATTATGCCAAACCTTGGTGCAGCCCTTTAACATATTAATTGGTCTAATTGCAATATATTATCATTATAAACGCGTAAAAAGAAGACCAAATAACATGTCAATATTTGGGCTAATCAACGACAACTTAGCAACCGTCTGATCTATGGTGGTGGAGATTGGAGGAGCGACGCCGGTAAAGAAGAGAAGAAGGAGAAGTGTGTTCTTTTTTTGGGCAAAATGGGTTAAAATCACAATTTATTTTTTTTCTTACACTTTGATCCTATTATAAAATAAAATGACCTTAATGCCAAAAAAAAAATTTTTGGGTGATTAAAGTTAGTTTTTCTTTCTTTTAACGAAAAAAGTGGACGGAAAATGCTGAGAGACTAATGGTGGAACATTTTGAAAAGTTGAGGGACCAGAACAGAACGAAAAATAGTTGAGGGACCAAAATGGAACTTTGAGCGAAGCTTAGGGACCAAAATAGGATTTTGGCCTTTTTATTTGGTCAAAGTACACTTTTGATCTCATAACTTATACACATATTTCAATTTGGTCTCAATTTTTTTTTTCACTTTTGGTTTCATATCTTTTGCTCAAGTTACAGATTTGGTCTTATACCACTTTTGGTCAAGTTGCAAAATTTGTCCCTTATCTTTGCAAAAATTTTCACCGTTAATCTCATTTTTTTTTTGGCCAATCCGTTAATCTCACTTGACCATAAGGTATGAGACCAATTCTGCAATCTGACCCAAAGATATGGGACCAAACGTGCAACACGGGACCAATTCTGTAACCTGAGCAAAAGATATGGGACCAAAAGTGCAACAAAAAAAGTTATGAGACCAAATTGAAACCTCAGCAAAAGTTATGGGGCTAAAAGTGCACTTTGAACTTTTTATTTTGTTTAATGATTTTATGTTTTGATGTAACTTTTAATTTTAAGACTAATTTTACATAATTTCTTGATTTTTTTGGTACGATTTGATTTTATTTGTTGACAATGAAAAGAAAAAGATTTATCAAAGATAACCTAGAACTCTGAATTCTTAAAATGAGATAGTTATGATCAATTTCGCATTTTTAATTACGAAAGAAGCAGTTTACTTTCGAGATATGATTTGATACCGTGTGTTGACAATTCCAACTAGAAAGAGAAAACACCCATTAAAAACAATTTGTAGCATTAAACTCATCGTATTCAAACTTCTAATGAGAAAGATTTGATTATGATATACACAACTTTAAGCGTTTGCCTCATCTAGCCTGCCCTTCACCCCATTCTAATGTGGAGATCACTAGTGATATATTCGTACATGGGCGTCCGCTTGAGTCGAGATGCCCCTAGGGAGGAATGAATGATATACGAGGGACTAGTCGACCTGCCTCGTGAGCGATTTCTTATCATTCCACAATGGCTAGGTCAACCCACAAAGCCACACCCAAGATCTTCGAGATCCTCATCTCGAGTATCTCAGGCGTGTTATCAACCTACGCTGACTGACTCTCCTCAAGGTCTTCTTCTATAGATACCCTTTCAGAAATTCTAAACTAGGTTAGATACTCTTGTTAAAAAAAAAAACTAGGTTAGATACTCTTTTTATATTCTTCTATGTATTTTCTCTTTAAAGCACTTGCTGACTTTTTTTTTTTTTTTTTATAATGATTAATAATTTGAAAAAACGGTAAACAAGAGGCGAGCCTGAAATCCTAGGCGACGAAGACTACAGAGTAGGGAGCACGGGGCTCACATCAGTGTGGCTCGAAACAAATGTCGAACCACCATGACTAAATGACGCAATAAAAGAAGACAACATGACATAATCTAACATAACAAGAAGAAGAAGATAAACTATCAAATACAATTCGATTAACCTCTCTAGTTATAATAATCATGATAATAGCTTTCTGCAGGAAGACTTGCTTACGCTTGTGAATCGCCTCATTCCTCGGCCTTCAAATGACGTCCATGGCCAAGAGCTCCGTAAGCCAAACAACAACGAACCTGTCTGGGTCCTTTTTCCAGTGTAGAACTCAAAAATTGAACCCCCCCCCCCCCCCCCCCCNCCCCCCCCCCCCCCCCCCCCCCCCGCTGAGTGGTCCTGAACCTGGGACAGTTAGACCTTAACGAGGTGTCTAACCCAAACCAAACAGCCCCGAAAAAAGCACTTGTTGACTTAACTTTGAAGTGTCTTTGTAGGGCTTGTTGCGAATCATCCTCCTAACACTTGCACCCAGCTCTTTAACCCCCTTGATAAGTAAGGCAAGTTCCTTGACTTATTTTAACCTATTAGATCGAATTAAGTAATTTGTGATAAAAAAGGACCAATTATAAAAATATATAGGTTGAAGGGTTATTTTGGTCCTAAATGTATGTCCTAATGTTCATTTTGGTCCATTATGTTTCAAAATGTTCAAATTGGTTCTAAATGTTTGCAAAATGTTTCATTTTGGTCTCAAACTATTGAATATGACTTGTTTCAAATTCAAACCTAACGGGTTTAGAGTTGCGTATTGTTCTCAAAGAGTACTTTCTCTATTCAGTTAGGGTCATCAGCAAACGAGGTCAAATCGGTCCTAAAAGTAGACCGCTCTTTTCATGGTTAAATAAGCAAAGTTGATCATATCTCTCTCGTTTAAAATTCGAATGCGAAGAATTCAGAGCTACGAGTTCCTCTTAACAAGTCATTTGAACTTAAAATGATATACGAGAGAAATATGACAAAATTCAATAGTTTGGGACCAAAATGAAACATTTTACCAATATTTAGGACCAAAATGAATCATTTTACTAACATTTAGGACCAATTTGAACATTTTGAAACATAATGGACCAAAATGAACATTAGGGCATACATTTAGGGCCAAAATGACTCTTTGACCAAATATATAAGATCAATTTAAAATTTCTAAAAAATCTTAAAATAATGTGCTTCTAATGCGAATAAAAAGTAACCCATCCAATGATATTTAACATCCAGAAAATTGCCAAATAAAATAAAATAGAATAGATGTGGAGAAATTTAAATATTCAACTTAAATTGATAAACATCAAATAGAATAGATGTGGAGAAAAGGAGTTGAACAAGTTGATTACATTGGTAAGGCATTAATATTAACTACAAATATTTTGGATTTTTTCTAAAAAAATAATTTTTTTAGTAAAATTTTGTTCTTTAAAAAATATATCATAACTTTTTAAAATAATATAACCCAAGAAAAAATTTTAAAAAAAATCCCAGGAACTGTCAGCTTCAAGATAAAAAGAGTTGTTTCTATTATCTTTCTAGTGGCTTAAATTGCGTTGGCGTGGTACAATGAATCTTTTCCGTCTATTTTTTGTCGTCATCATGCATGGTATTTAATTGATTCAAGTAATAATAATTATCTTTTTTTTTATTTACCAAAAAATTATCTTTTTTTTAGTAGTTAGTAATAATAATTATCTTTAGCCAGAAAAAAAAAAACTAATAATTTTCACTATTTTTCCTCTTTCTTTTTTTTTTTGGTAGACAAACGGTGGGCTAGCCCACAAAGGAAAAAGAAACACAAAGACACAAACACCCCCAACATCCAGGAGGCACAAACGANGTCCACGGTGGTCGGCGCCGCCGTCCACGGTGGTCGGTGCCGCCTTCCGCCGCCGTCGTCCGCCGTCCGCCGTTGCTGTTCACCATTTTGGGAAGGAGATGTGATGGGAGTGAGAGGGGCAAATTAGGAATTCTACCATAATTCCCTAGGTAGACTTGGATTACATCAGAAATGTGAAGTAAAGAAAAATGGCCTATGTAATGTAAAGCCCTTTACATTGTAATTCACTTTACATAGCTCAAATAACCATACCAAACACATGAAAGTCTTGAAATCCGTGCCCTTTTACTATGTAAAACACATTGCATGGCTACCAAACGGAGCCTTATAGATGCAACATCATGGAGAAGAAGGAGACTCATCTCCCGCGGCGGCTGCAGGTAGCGCACAACCTCACCGGCGCCACCATCATCCCAACCCATTCTGGCAAGGAAATCGGCACAGGTATTAGACTCTCGCCACTTATGCTTCAAAGTCCATCTCCTAAAATTTCTTAGAGAATCATGAATTCTCCTAACAATCATATCTATTTCAGCTCCAAGAGGCTTAAGATCATTTACGGCGTCCACCATAAGCAAGGAATCACAATCAATTTCCAGGTCTTGAGTTTCGACTTCCCTTGCACAGCGAATCCCCTCAAGTAAACCCCAACACTCAGCCTTCAAAACAGAGCAATTTCCCAGGTATTTCAAAAACCCCAAGATCCAAGCACCATCTGAATTTCTCAGCAAACCCCCGCAACCACTATGACCGGAATTCTGATCCCGAGCTCCATCCGTATTGAGCTTCAACCAACCTTCCCTCGGTCTAGTCCAGGTAACCTCAACACAATTTTTCTGAAATTTATCAATACCTGTATTCAAAAAATAAACACTGTCATTAAACTCACGAACTGCAGAAATGGCGACAAGGCAAGGATCTCTAGGAATGTTGCTGCCGGAATTGAAGAGAGTATCATTCCTCCATCTCCAAAGGTTCCAGCAAGAGATAACCCAGACATGCCTCCAATCAAACTCAAAAACAGAAGAAAAAGAATTGTTTAAATTAATTAGAATCCAGTTTGCTAAATTGAAATTATTATAAAAAATGTCAAACTGAGTTGGGTCTAAAACTTTGTTCCACAGTGAAGAAGCCTGAGAACAGTCCCTTAGTACATGAAGAGTTGACTCAACCTGATTGGGACAATGAACACAGTTAGCAGAAGAGCCAAACCATCTACTACACCGATCCCTGGTAAGGATTCTATCGTGAGCAATTTGCCAAATAAAAATTTTGACCCTTTCTGGAACATTTAAAGTCCAAATAATCTTAAATATATTATTAGATGGATGTCTCTTGCTGATCATGTCATAAGCACTTTTAACTGAAAATTCACCATTCCCTTTAGCAAGCCACCTGACCCGATCATGCCCCAAATGAGCCCTAGGCACAGGTTCAGCAATAAATCTCCTAACCTCATCTCCCAAGATAGTCCCAAGATATCCAAGATCCCACCCCCCAGAAGGAGTAACCATATCCCTGACCTTACAACACAGAGAACTAACAGGAATAGACATATTAACATCTTCAATCAAGGATTTACTCCCACTACCCCAAATATCAGTCCAAAAGAAAGTACTACACCCATCCCCAATACTCCAAACCTGGCCATCATTAAGCTTACCCCACACCTTAGAGAGCTCCCTCCAAAACAAAGAATCACCACCCTTAACACTACAAAACCTCAAAAGATCTTCCCCTCTACCATACTTGCCAACAAGAACCCTACAACACATATTTTCCGGCTTAGTTCTAATTTTCCATCCCACTTTCAAAAGGAAGGCATCATTCATAAGGTTCAATCTCTTAAACCCTAAACCACCCTGAGGTTTATTTTTGCAAAGAGTCTCCCACCCTATAGTATGCACTTTTCTAACATTTTCATCATGACCCCACACGAAGTTCCGTTAAAGTCTCTCAATCTCCATACATACACTCATAGGAATCCTAGTAGACTGCATAGCATAGAAAGGAATAGAAGAGATAACCGACTTAGCCAAAGTCACTCTCCCAGCCATAGACAAGCTATTTGCCTTCCAACCAGCCAACTTAATATTTTACACGTCAACTTAAAAATATCTTTTTGTTCACACGTAATAATACAAGTATTAATATTTTACACGTCAACTTAAAAATAAATAAATTTTACAAATATAAAAAAATTGAATAAATTAATGATTTAATTGAAAAAATTTTTATTTAATTTCAAAAAGAGAAAAATATAAAATTTAATTTTCAAAATTTAAAATTATAATCAATTTCATCTTTTATTTAATTAAATTAAGAGACCCTAAATTTTATAATTTTATTTAGCAAAATATATTATTTGATCACTAAATTTTCATACACTCAATGATTTGGTTCTTGAATAATGAAAATATACTATTTAGTTTTTGAATAATTATGAACTTTAACTAATTAGTTCATAAAGCCTTTCTATGCTACTTAAACCGATGACGTAACTGTTAAATATACATGTGTCACTATTACATGGCATATGTTAATGTCATATGTTAACGTCAGATATACAAAAAGTAAGAAGATTAATCACAATAAGTCTTAGTTTCATTATTTTTATTGGTTTAAAACTAGTGTAAATAGTGGTACTTCAATATATATTTAAATTTGATTTTTCAATTATTAATTAAGATGCTACGGTGATGGAGCCACTTCAACAATTAACATTCATGTCATCGTTTTAATTAACAGATAACGTCTAAAGGACTAAATAATTGAAAAAGTAAAGACATAGTCATCTATTTTTATTTTTCAAAAACTTATCGTTGACTCAGTAAAAATTAAGGGACTAAATAATAACTTTTCTTTTATTTTATAAAGACTAAATTAATTAAAAAGTATATCATATTTTATAGACCAGATTAAATTTGTCTGAATTGTGTTGAGCATGAATCAATATTGATTTTCTTTTAAATCTAACATCAAAATATAAAAGGAAAATTACAACTATTTTTTGGATAATGATTTAGAGAGTGAGATAAATGGGGCACCTCATTTTTCAATCATTGGAAATATATTTTTCACATTGAAATTTGTATAAAAAATTTTGGCAATGGGAATCTGAAGTCACATCAAGCATTTTGGTTTGAATTGTTGTGTAATAAACACTTGTTACAAAATCCAAATGATAATAGAACCAAAGAAATATTAGGTTGAAGACAAAAAATGGCCAGTTATATTGTTATTCAGTGGAGGCCTATTAAAAACGTTGGCGTCTGTAAAAAATATTCCGCCGTATCTGTCAAATCTTGAAGAGATGGCCAATTTGTAATCGTATTGAAAATTCAACCAAATAAACCAATAGTATTAATTGTCAATTTCCTAAGATTAATTTGTACCCATTTATTTATTTGTTTGCTTGTTTGTGATGTACCATGTTAAGTGATGCGGAAAGCCCGAAGTGACTAGTGAGTGAGTGACTTTCAAATTTGGAGAAATTACTATAAAAATATGTGGAGAAATTAAAAAAGTATATATATAAATATATAATATCCGATCCTTTGATCTTACTAACGTGTAAGTATAAAATATATATTGTACAGAAAAAAAAAGTATAAAATATATAAGATTTTATGTTTTTTATTTACCATAAATAATACCGGGTCATTGTTGCCTCTTATATAAATAAATTCAAATTTCTTTTAAGAATAATTCAGTGTAACATACTAATAAGTAGGGGTGTTCAAAACCGAACCAAACCGATTGAACCGAACTACACCGAACCAAACCGAACCAAAATCGACATTCAAATGGTTTGGTTTGGTTTCATTTTTCTTACTTTTGGGCGGTTTGGTTCGGTGGCGGTTTGACACTTCACCAAACCGAACCAAACCGCAACTATGCAATTATATATAAATAATACAATACATTATATATATATATAGTATTTATGCGTTCCTCCACTACTCCACTAAAACAAATAAACAATGAGGCACAACCCATGAAACTATAACCTAAAGACCAAAAGTAAAAATTGAAAAAGTAGCCGCATAGACATTTGACATTTCAATTCGCATTCAAAGTTCCAAACTGAAACCAGGGAAAGACCAAACCCTAACATCTATATTTCGTCTTCTCCCATTCGCATTCAAAGTCCCATTTCGTCTTCTGTTTCATAACTTAATGAACATAGTGCTGCTACTTTTCAGATGTTATGAAATTAGTACTTTTTATATTAATTATAAAATTAATAGTAATTAAAGGTCAAACCGCCCAAACCAAACCGCCAAAACCGCCATTATATTGGTTTGGTTTGGTTTGGTTTGATATTTTTTTTCGAACCGAACGGTTTGAGTTTTCTCCAAACCGATGCGAGCGGTTCGGTTTGAAAAACCATATTAAACCGCCCAAACCGCCCAACGAACACCCCTACTAATAAGTAACAACCGTCAAATTCTAAAACATCTAAGGCATGTTCAACTCATAACTCACAAGATCGTGAGTTCAATTCTTAATACTAATGTGAGGATCTTATTTATAGATAATTTGTAAATATCGCTGCTGAAAACATATCTTAACTTTGGTGAACTTAAGACTCAATTCATTTAAACTTTTCTATTTAAAAAAAACACCACATCGAGAGGGAAATCAATATAAAAAAAAACAGAGGGGAATCAATAATATATATATATATATATATATATAGCCGTACCCAATTACTCATTCATTTGTGATGTAACTTGCAAGTGATGCTTTCACGAAAAAAAAAAAACTTGCAAGTGATGCAGGAACACTCAGATTTACTTCTTTAGCCAAAACTGAGCCATGTAAATATCAGGAAATGAAAAATATATATCAGATAATTCAAATCTTATTTACATGACATGTAAGTATAAAATATATAATTCTTCAGTTTTATATATCATAAATAATTCTGGATCGCAATTTTCTCTTGTATTTTAGACTCATTCTTCATGAATAATTTCTTTTAGCTAATAAAATTTTAATATATTCATTCACTAAACTTCTATTATTTAAATCCATGTTCATCAAAATCTATTTATACATCACCAACAAAGGGTCAGATCTAACAGAAGAAATTAGACTCTCACAACATGTTAGTGGAGAGGTGCATTCGACAATATCTCGAACAAAATTACCTTCAATAGAGAATAAAGGGCCAACCCAATTCGAGTTCCCACTTGGTGGGGGTGCTGGGAAGGGAATATACTAGACAACCTTACCCCTATTTTTTTTTTTTGCAGAGAGGCTGATTCGAACCCATGACCTCAGACCCCACGGCAAGCGTGCTTACCGCTAAACCAAGCCGGCCCTTCACCTTCAATAGAGAATACATGTGAAAAATAAAAGAACACACATTAGAAGGTATTTTCACCTATCCTTTATACAATAATTGAAATACCTATAATTCCAATCAATCACTGATAACAAATACCATATTTTTTGATACAACACAATCAACTTCAATAAGTGAGTTCATGATTCAAACCTGAAGAATCTAGACATGGGAAAGAACTATCAATCAACCATTCTCAGAGATTGAGACATCATGGCCACAAATTCGTCCATGTCAACCATGCCATCTCCATTTGTGTCCACAGCTCTCACCATTCTTCTGCACTCCTCTAGGCTGCACCTTTCTCCCAACCTCATTAGCATCTTCTGGACATCTTCTGCACTTATTTTCCCTACACCATTTCGATCAAATATCCGAAATGCACTTTTCACATCCATCCGTCTAACCCAACCATTCTTCTTCTGAGCTAACATGAACTCTTCAAAGTTGATGAATCCATCCCCATCAAGATCAACCACTGCAAAAATATAGGGCACATCATTAATCATATTCCCCACACCTAGTGACCTCAGGGTTGAAATGTACTCTTGCTGAGAGATTTTTCCATCCTTGTTGATGTCAAACTTATCAAACACCTTCTTCATCTCATTGGCAGTAGGCTGGAGAACAGGATCCCACCCCGAGTTCAGCCGCGTTAGCAAACCCGGGTTCTTCTTCCTCTTTGGAAAGTTGTAATGGAAACCAATAAATCTTGTACCAGACATCTGCTGTTATGGTGGATTTTCCTGGTCAGTTGAGTTTGCTTGAATGGAAGACAGAAAAGAGGCTGCTCTCTCTTATGTAATAAGAGATGGAAAGTGATGACTTTCTCATTATTCATAGATCAGGCATCTTACAAATCCTAGGCTATCCATTTACTCCCTAACAATAAACAACTAGGACGAAACTAAAGATGCTCAAAAGGGTGGAGGAAAAAAAAGATAGAAATGAATAAACAGTTAAAAAAGGTGTCAAAGAGAGAATAAATTCTAATTAAAAGTTAGGAGATATATTCTTATATTTCCCTTTAATTTTCCTTTCCATTCGTTGCAGAAAAAAAAAAAGACTCATCAAGTAGAATAGAGTATAAGTTCCTGAGGTGGAGAAAATGAATATAGGAAAAATGAAAAAACAAGAAGTTGTTTGTTTTTTATTTTTTTATTCTTTTTGGTTTTCCATATAACCTCCCTTGGAGGTGTTCGAGGTACTACCGGACACTAAATATAGACACCTCTCACGATGGAAATTCGAATATAGATTCACCACATTGTAAAAAAACTAGCCCATTCTGCTAGACTTGTCTTTCATCATAGTGGCTTTCCATTATTCAAATCCTCCATTAAACAATGTCCTTTTCTGTGATATTGATATGATACCGTCTGAATATGAGCCTGGACATGTGTCCATGAAAGAGGCTCAAGAATCAAGATAAGACATTTTCCAGAGAATTCTAGCACATGAAAAGGAAGCAAAGGAACCACCGTACGTGTGACTTTCACGTGGCTTACTGGCAGCTGGCATTTGGTTATCAATAAGGAATATCAACGATAGTCATCAATAAGCAATATCAAAAAGGGATCTTACTGCATACTTCCTATTATTATCCTGGGATTTGATTAAGTCTCCCTTATCTTTCACTTCTCTTTCTTGCCATTTTGTGTTTCTTCTCCGTTTGATCAATTTCTGGTTTTCCCTTCAGGTGCTGATGTATTTTGGTAACTGAGGGTCTATCAATTATCATATTCTGCACATATTAAAGTGACTCTAAGTTGGCATCCTCTTTAAACCCCAAGTTAATATCAAGCTGACACAGGATGAAGTTACTTTCTTGATTCCAAAAGGGAAAATTAATCATTTAGGTAAATTATTTCTTTGAAAAAAGTTTTAAAAAATAATAGTATCACATAATTAAGTATTAAGGACTAAAATTTGAAGATTTACAAAGTATAGGGATTATTTTAAAACATTAAAATTGTAGGGACTAAATTAATAATTTGAGTAAGGAATAGGGACCAAATTATTAATTTTCCCATTCCAAAATGATACAAATCCTGGGTCATCATTGCACACAAACTGATGATTCAATGGATTAGTAAACAAACCTCCTCAGCATCAGAGACCAAACTTTCTCAGACATCTCACTGTTGTATATATACCAAGATAAAACAGTAGAATAATTAGAACAATTTAGCTAAATTGACATAGTAGAAGAAAAACTGAAAGGCAAAAGCACATTTTTTGTCAACAAACATCGCATCAATTTTCAATTTCGTCCTCAAAGTTTGTTTACTGTCAATGTTGTCCTCAAAATTTCACGATATGATTGATTTTATCTTTTGTACTAACTCTATCCAATGAGTTGATACAAATTGCACGTAGTTTATGACATATAATGTAAAATTGTTGAAAAAGAATTAAATCCTGACTCAAATTGAAAATCGCATGAAGTTTGCCATTAATTCATTAGATGGAGTTAGGAAAAAAGATAAAATCGATCAAATTATGAAACTTCAGAGACGAAAATGAAAATTGATGTAAAACTTGAGGACCAAAAGGGTGCTTTTGCCAAAACTGAAATAAGCATATCCAGGCAAATACAGATCTCAGATGAACAGAAGAGAAGTCCATAACTTCCGAA
Source organism: Chamaecrista fasciculata (assembly GCA_003254925.1). Taxonomy (NCBI): domain Eukaryota; kingdom Viridiplantae; phylum Streptophyta; class Magnoliopsida; order Fabales; family Fabaceae; genus Chamaecrista; species Chamaecrista fasciculata. Next base: position 57,272 of record QANZ01053213.1, on the reverse strand, counting down.
CTGCAAAAGATTATGTACAAATGCGCACTACTAAGTATAATTGTATAACTTTTTCGTGTGACTGGCATATGCATATAATAAAGGCATCAACAATATTTAATAGTTTCTCAATAAGTAATCTTGTTGTCTTGTTCCTAACTTCAAACTTCAAAGGCATCAACAATATTTAATAGTTTCTCAATAAGTAATCTTCCTCCCTAAATCCCACAGAAGGGGACTTAATAGATTTAGATATTTCCACAACCCAAAAACTATTGACATTGTGATACAACACATACAACAATTATGATTTTGTGGTCTTTACTTGCATAAACATACCAATGGAGTAAACCTTTAGAAACAGACAATATCAAACATTGACAATGGAAGTTTTTCATCTAACTTGCAGTTCTTACTATGGAGAATGTGATAGAACCCTGCTATAATTTACTGATATAGATGACAAAAGATAGGAAAGTAGTGTCTCAAACAAGAAGAAACACACTACAACGTCTACAAGACAGCATAAAATAGCAAAGATAACTCTAATTACAGACTGGAATAAAAACATAGAAAACACACACTAATCTCTTGGGCATTCAAGAGGCCAAGAACTCTCCCAAAACCAGACCTAACCAATTTCCTCCTTCTTCTCTTGCCCACAACTCTCTATAAAATAACCACAAAACCTATAATATTCACCGTGGGCCCAAGTCCAGTAACAGTAGGCCCATCAGAATGTCAATACAAATTATCTAGAAAAAAATAAAAGAAAAGGGATTTAAGTTGTACCAAATCCCACGCAAAGTATGCATTTCCAGGCAGTCCATTCTCCTCTTTTGTCATAGTAGCTTACATATCATGATCCTTGGCAACTGCCAGTCCAGTTATAGACTACTGCTTTACAACCTACAAGTAAAAAATTTACAAGGACAAAAAATAATAAAAACGGAAAATCTCAAAAACTTTGTTATGATGTCAAAAGGCAGATAGGAAAGGCACAGCTGCAGAGGGAACTTTAAGGAGAGCAAAAGGAGAAACTTTTTTAGCAGCAAATCTGTAAGTCACCCAAATTGAACTTTATCTTTTTGTGCTTCAATATTCTTGACATTGACAAATAAGCAACAATTTCTCACAATTTAGATTCCAAATACAATCATTACTTAAAACTATATATATATATATATATATATTAAACTTGATAGTATATACCTATTACAATCCTGAGGGAAGACATTTCGAAAAAAAAAAAATTCACCTTGTTTGAAATGTAAGGCCTCTAAATTTATAAATTATAACTTCACCCTAGCATCTCATACTACCTGTACTTAACAAGATTGTAACAATATAGATCTTATTTACCAAAAAAAAAATATAGATCTTCAGAATTGCATTGAAGCTGCCAGCAGAATGTTTTGCAAGCAGCTCTACCAGACAGGCCGTTTCTTCTCCTCCAGACTCACCCTTAATCAAGCTCACATATATACTTAATAATATAACTGTCGAATTTCTATTTCTTTGAATAATTTCTGAATAATTGATTCTACAATGAGACTTGCATATGTATATACATTAGAAGATTCACCTAACAATATTCAATGTTCAAGCACTCCGCCTCCTAATTAATATAGTTAATAAATATTGACCAACTAACACTAATAAATAAATACTACTGACATCTAACACTCCCCATCAAGTTGGATATCATTTCCAACTTGCTACAAAGTATTCCAAAACATAAAATCCCATACATCATAATCTTGGGAAAACAAAACAAAGCAAACTAAGAAAAACACCCTTAAACAAACTTCTCTAAGACTCCCCCTGTCAGTGTATCTCAAATAGCCACTATGAATTGTGATCTTGAATGTGGTGTCTCAAGAAACATCGAAAACCTCTTAACGCAGCCAGAACAAGGGTTGATGACGCCCACACTGATGAGACAAAGTGGTTTTGGTGAAGAAGATAGCACATGGCTCCACAACACACATGGCTCCATAGAAAGGAAACACCAAAGGAGACCCAACATCATGAATGACATGTAAGGATACCAAAGACACAAAGAAGCAACAACAGTAAAGCCAAAATACAAGGCAAACCAAGGAGACAATTCAAAGGGAACCACTGCTAAAGTTGTTGAGGAAAGGAAAGAAGATCATGTGGTTGAGATCACACGGGTAGAAGATGCTTCTGGTTGAAGTCACATAGAGAGAATAGGTTGGATCGAAAACATAGCCATGAGCGCGTGGTTGTAGTCACAAGGAGAGGAGGCTAGAATGCAAACACAGCCATGAACTTGAGTGGCAATCAAACTTGAGTGACCAACAATAAAGAAGAGAAAAATGAAAATCCTCAATGGCTATTCGACAATCCCCAAACAGCAACAGCAATGCTGTTTGGCAGCCAGGAGGACGACGCATGGCCTTCATGTGCCACGAAATACTGCAGTGCATGATATATATATACAAGCAGATTCACCTAACAATATTTAATGCTCAATTACTCAGCCTGCAAATTAATATAGCTAATAAATACTTGTCAACTCACACTAATAAATAAATACTAACATCTGACAACAACACAACATTCATAATGATATCAATTTTATGAACTCTTCAGTAATAATGAATAATTACTAAATTTAACATAATAACTTAAAAAGGATCAAATACAAAATTTATTTGTTTTAAAACAGCATTTCGTTAAATTCACTGGACTCTTTAATGTCTCAAATATTCTTCCAGAATTGCAAAGGCAGAAAAACGAAATCTCTCTGAACACTGTTTTGAAATACAATGTAGATTACTAAAAAGATTATTTACTACATAAAATATTGATTTGATATATCATGAAAAATCTAATTGTACAAATAGAAAAAAGAAAGGAAAAAAAAAATAAATACATCAGAAGAATTCATCCCAAAAGTGTTAAAACATCTATAAGATGAACAAATTTTAAAGCTTCATACTAGTTAATAGAACAAGGTTTATTTCAAATACCAAAAATGAAAAGAAAAGTACAAAAGAGAACAACTTGATATAATTATAAATCATACTAGGTGAATCAATTTAACATTATTGTTTTAATGTAATTTTGAGTTTCTTTTAATAAATCATGTGAACAAAACGTTTAATTTGATATATAAATAGTGATATGCTCAAGATTAATTTCCAGAAACACAAGGATCAAGTGAAAATGAGAATAACTTATTTTATCAACCTACCACCGCAGGTGGTAGTAATGTCAACAGTAAGGAAAAGTAAACAAAGTAACCTCACCCATCTTAAAAGATGATAAGCTAGAATTGCCACATATAGTACTTGTGTTTTGGTTATACTGTATTTACAGAACCTAGTTCTCTTTTTTTAATATAAATATGAAGCCTGACAACAATGCCAAAGCTGAAACATTTGTACAGTCAAATTGCATTGAAGGCTTAGAAACTTTCTAATTAAATACTAAAGTGGCAATTTAGAAGATTTTTAACACTCCTCTAACGCCTTTGTGCAATGAATATGAGCAGATTCTGACAGAAGATTTCCAATAGCCACCCTAAAATAAAAAACAAACATTATTAATTAGTAATTGTGGGACCCCCCCTTTTCTTTTAGATTAGTTTGGGAGTTAGTAGGTTGCTTAAGCTCCAAGGTAGAGCAGAGCACATCAGCACACCACAATTAGTATGTGTATACCAACAAGGGTTAACTACAAAGAATCAAACCCTTTGAAGTGAGACACCTTGATTTTTGCCAATTCAGCCAGCATTGGTTGGCAGCAAAGGTGGGCATTAGCTTCCAAAAACCCTATGGTATATATTTGGGAATTTGGAAATAGAAGGGAAGAGAGGTTATGCTAAACAAACAAACAAACAAAGGGGAGGAAAGGAAGAGGAAGGGAAAGCTAAATGATCCCTTCTTTTATGAGTAACTTTCTTTGCTAAAATCTTCCAAACTTGGGAAAATTTTAAAAATAAATAAATAAAATAATTAAGACTTTAGGAGAATTTTGGAAGGTTAGTTTAATTTTTTTCATTACTCCCCTTCATTAATAAGCCCTCCCTTTCCTTCCCCTCCCTCCCCTCCATTAGCCTCATCTAAACACATCATATAAGTGTAGTTTTATAAGAAAAGTGGGAATTAAGCCAGGGGTTCTTAGCTCAAAGACAGAAAAAGAAAGAAAGAACAAAAGGGAAAGGGTTGGTGGCGTACTTAGCTATGCTTTCAAGTCATTCCAGTTTTGAAGCTCGAAGACAGAAGAAAGAACAGATCGGAAAAGGTTGGTGATGCACTCAGTTATACTTTCAGACCCTTCTGGTTTTGAAGCTCTGGAGGAACTTTGCCATCGAGTTTGTTATTTTGGAGAAATCTGTTATACCAAAACAGTAGCGTATTAAGTAAGCTAAAGGCCTAAAGAAGAAGAGCATCATAGTGTTCAGTTTTGACCATAAAATTACAAAAACCTCACATTTCACGTAGGTTTGGAAGTTTCCCTAGTGATGGAGGAATTGACCCTTCAAGCTGGTTGTTCTCCAAATGCCTTACATTGTAACAAGGAACAAAAAGAAAAGGGGGACAAAACATCAAGGTATTGTGCATATTTTAAGTAAGCTCTGACAAAGAGAGTAATGAAGAAAGACAAAATTAATGTAAATTTCTTTAGTATTTGTATCAGATTCTTTAATAAAAGCATAATATATGGAGATATTTTTTTAGAAAAGGTTCAATTATATGTACTAAGCTGCAGAAAATATTTGCGTATTATACTTCTATCGAAGAACCTGATGACAAAAACCTAAAAAATTTACCTAAACTATAACCAATGGAGAATGAAGATGAAACATCTCTAAATCTACATACAACGTTTGTAGCCCCTTCAGTGCACTCATGTCAGGGATTTTTCCTGTGAGGTTGTTTCCTCCAAGCCAACTACAATAGAATCAATCCAATAACAAAGCATCATGATATATTTGTAACAAAAAGAAATTGACAAAGTGTACTTTTTCGTCCCCTGAAGAAAAGGAAATGCCTCAACTATTTCGTTTGTAAATCTTAGAAATACAATTCATTCTTTAAAAGTTAGTCCCAGGGAATTTACACTTCCCTTGTTTTTTCTTTCCACTTTCTATCTTACGAGATACTAATCAATTAAAAGTTAAAAATTTAAAGGACTAAATCATGTATTTTTGAGAATTAGGGACCAAATAGTTGAGGCATGTATCTTTTAGACCTAAAACGTACATGTCCTTAAAAGAAATAACTTACAATTTTGAATTAAAAGGGCAAGATTCCTTACAGATCAGTGAGTCCACTTAAATTGCCAATACTTGCAGGAACTGACCCAGACAGCCCAGCATTTGTCAGGTTCCTACACATAAAAACCAAAAGTAACTAATCCACTATTATAAGAGCATTAAATAATTTAGGCTACATCATTTTGTTGGCAGCCAGATTTTCAATCAATTTTCAATTAGTTTCCTATAATTTAAAAGTGCTTAATTAGATCTTTATAGTCATAAAAAAGTTTGATTTTTACTAAAGTCCTATTAAATTATGTCGATGTTGTCAATCATGCATCACTTTGAATATGCATAATTTATATCAACTCACCCCCTACAATTTCACCTCTGGGCAACATAAGTCCTACATATGAGTGATTTTCACTCTTTCATCCGCATTTACCCTTTTTGTAAGTTTTGTTGGTATAAATTGTGCATTTATCAAGATGGTAAATTGATTGGTTGTACAGCAAAATTAAATAATGCATTGGCATAGTTTAATGATAGAGATCAAAATTAATTTTTGTAAAAATTCATAAATGAGTGAAACCTGAGAATTAACAAAGATTCAACCAAAGAATTTTAACGAGATGTACGTAATACTTTAACTTACACTGAGGTGACCTGACAAATAAACTCCTGAGAACATTGAACTCCTGTCCATGAATTTTCTTTAGGTCGGCAAGGATCACCAATCCAGTCAGGAGGTGGATTGGCAAAACTTTTCGCCAGTTCTTCCATTGCCTTCACTATAAACGGATTGCCATGACAACTAAATCAAATAATTTAAACTGAGTTGTATCTTAATAATTATAATATTCAGTCAAAGAAGTTGCAAAAAAGTACAGAGAGATCTTTAGAATACCCACCATCTCTAGGGATAGTATGGCCACCAAGAGGCAGAATCTGTAAGATTTCTCCAGCATTGATCACTGGTCCAACTGGGCTTCCATCTCTAGGGGTCAGGGTGATTTTAGTCTGACCAGAGAGCGGCCACTGCAGAGCATAAACTGATACACCACTTGCACTGACATTAAGTTTGGAGTAAAAAGTCTGGTTATTAATGACAACATCAAATATCCTCCAGCTATAAGGGCTTGGTGACCTGTTGTCCTGAAAATAAAGAGCTATGTAGTAGTTGGTGCTTGGAAGGGACACTAGTGGCCATTGAAGTTCAAGAACCTTCCCTCGACTAGCGGTCAATCCAGAAATTAATACTCTAACTGGCGGGAGGTTCCAGAAATTTGAAGGAGTTGCATTGGAATGGCTCAACACAACAGGGTTCTGGTCCATAAATGGTTGCCACATCCGCTTGAATTTGTCGTCTGGGTAACTAGGTAAACACACACATATGTTAACTGTAAGAATTATGTCCATGTCTGTTTGAGTCCATATTTCAATCCAAAAAGATTCAGCATTTTACAATTAACATGCATCTAAAACAGCTTCACTAAATCAAGCAACTGTTTGTTGATTGTTACTAAATCATAGTCCCACTTTAAGATCTCCTTCTTGATCAACATTTTTACTTAGTAGGTAGACCCTAGAAAACATTGAAGAGTAAAACTCCATATTCAATACTTCATCACTGACAGACAGGTACACTTTCAATATACTCTCCACATGTCATATTTTCTTCCTTTCCAAGTTAATGGTAATGGTTCATCCTAAAATGCTTTTAGTTTTGTCCTTTCACCTCATTTCCTTCCATAAATTGGCTTGGAACCTTATTGAATGTTAACTGGCATTTGTTAAACTATACACACTCAACCCACACAAATTAAGAAGTCCTAATCCTAATTTCATTAATTTGTGCGTGGTGAGTGGGTGGGTGAGTGAACTTCAAACCTATGGAGCTAATGTATTTAATGATATTAGAACTTCTTAGCTAATAAGAAATAATCATGAACGAGTTAAGATGTGTGATTTAGCATACTATTAGGTTCTACGTTATTTTACAGATGTGATAGAAATGCAAAATTAAACCTATGAATAATTAAATTAAAAGCGCACCTATCTGAAAAAAAAAAAAATAGAACAAGAATAGAATTTTAATCCATAACAAACCATTCAGGAAGGGGGGAAGATTATGTATAAATTGTAGTTTACCCAATGATTTCTTCACCTTCTCCAAAATTATGCCTCGCGATGGTTACAAGGGCATATTTGGTTAAGTCAGTGGATTTATACACAGAGGCATCCAAGCTCTCCACCATCAATGCCGAAATGAAAGGGCTGGAACTACCAGTTTGATTATTCCGTGCCAAACACACACTCAACTTCTTTCTCTGTGTCATCACAACAACCTCAAAATAGGAACTAAGACCTTTATCGTAGTCCTCTGTTGTGTTAACGACACTCCATTTGGTCCCTTCGACAATTTGATCAAACACAGGAGGCTGCTTCCCTCCATCAAAACTTCCATAGTAGTATATAGTTCTCACAAGGTACTTTCTCTTTGGGGTGACAGGTAATGAATAGCAATATTTTTTAGCCTTTGTGTCGGGAAAGTAACGCACTGTTGTCAGTATGGGAACCAAGTTTTCTGACTCTATGGTGGTGGTGTTGCCCACTGAGATGAAGCCCTGATCAGATGTGTAATTCAGACCATCCAACATTACACTACCGGGTCCTCCGCAATCTAACAAATATCCTGCGTGCATCAACAAAGGAAAGAGCCCATGTTATAGGCTATTTTCTATAGCAGCAGCCATCAGGGCTGTTTCTTGGGTTTTAATCAAATCAAACATGTGATCATTACAAGCAAGCTAAACTTGATTGTCTGATCAAACATGAAAAACTCACTCAATCTATACTCCTACTTGACATTAAAACTCCAAAAAAAAATTATTATTTTTTGGGGAAAGTACATTTTACCCCCCTTAAACTATAACCCCAATACACCTTACCCCCCCAAACTGTGAATTATAACATTTTACTCCCTCAACTTTAAGAAAAAAAGGGAAAAAGTGTACGTTTGATTCTTTGACTCAGAAATTAGTTTCATTTTTGTTCCTTAAACTTCGGCCCGGTTTGTTTGTGCTCTGATTATAATCTGCTTTGATTATAATCGTAATAAGCATGTTCGTTTGCGTTTATTTTCTGATCAAATTATAATCTTGATTTTTTTATAATCAAACACACCCAATTACACTTATACCCTTATATATATACCTATAATTACCTATACTCTAATACATTCAATCACACATCACAAGGCTAAAATAGTAATTTACCTGAAATGGTCGACCGATTCTGTCAACGGTGGACCGAATATCGACCTGAAAATGATATCAGACCCGACGTTCGGTCCACCGATTCAAAAAATGGTCGACCGAATTTCAACCTGAGAATGTTATCAGGCCCGACGTTCAGTCCACCGATACAAAAAATGGTCGACCGAATACCTGAAATGAGCTACATTGAAATTTTTTTCGGGTCCGGAGTGCTTTTTTACATTCTCTCTCATCTTGTGTCAAACGGTGGACCGTTTTTTTGATAGTCCACCGAATGTCGGGGCCTGATTACTACACTTTAGTCCTTTTGTTCCACCATTTCGGAGGCAAAAATAGAATGGTCGACCAAACGAAATAAACACTTCACAAGTTGCCTATGATTATAATCATATTTTCACGATTCTCAAGAGACAAAATCTGATTTTTTTAAAAACAACAATCACATCCAAACACACTTTGATTATTAGTCAAATCACATCTTACTTTTTTCAACTTTTTCTTCCATTTCTACCCCTATACAATTTATCAATTTTTTACCCTTTTATCTACCAACCACAATCATTACATACCCATTTAAATAATTTCACACCAAATAATCAACTTTCATTCAAACACCAATACACAAATAATCAACTTTGATTATAATTATACTCTGATTATAATCAGAGCAGATTTTATTATAAGCGCAAACGAACTGACCCTTCATTTATTTCACTTTAGTCCCATAACTTTTAGAAATCAATAAAAATATCCTAATCCCAAAAATATCGTTAATTTATTTAACAAAAAATATCAAATCACAGTTTTAATATCAAAATATTACTAATATAAACTATCTACTAATCATGTGTAAAAAAACAAATAAATTAATATACAAAAGTCTCTCAAGCTCAGTATTTTTTTTAAAAAAAAATTAATACCATCAGGAGTTCAGAATTTTTTAAAATTAAGGGACCAAAGTGAAACTGATCAAATTTAAGGGACCAAATTGAAACATTACCATAAATTAAGAGACCAAAGTCTAATAGGGTTACAGTTCTTTAAGTCGGTGGAGTATAGTGTCAGATTCAAAGTTTAGGGGTGAAGTCAGTGAAATACCAAATCCCACAGTATTGTGGTTACTTTTCGTATAGAATCATAGAAGACTCAAAATCAATGTATATATCAAGCATAGGAACATGGGAAGGTAAAAACCATCCAGACACATGAATCTTTTTGCGCACAAAATGAATGCAAATCATGATCGTATTTCCCTATAACAATGGGGGTCAAGGAATTAGGGCATAAAAGAGCAAAATGTACCTTGAGGGTGAGAGGCTAAGGCAGGGTGGGCAAGGATAGGGATAGTGAAGAGCCATAGGAGCAAGACGGAGGGGCTCATCGTCATACTCATGTAGTCATAACTCACCACCTGACCTAAAAGCAAAGCAGCATGCGATTTGGGAAGCTTCTTCTTCGTTTCGCGTGTTTTGGTGGAAATGGAGGAGAAACAGAAACAGAAAGAGAAGCATGGCTTGTGTTGATTCAGAGAGGATTGGATTGACACGTCCAAGGCGATGCTGAAAGATAGAAATGTTCATGGCTCGACTTTGTCAAACAAACGCCTCTCTTTTGTTAAACAACATTACCGCCAAGTGCAATGTGCAAACATATCCTTGGCAATTTGTATTTATTTGGAGAAAACTTGGTAATATTTTTACTCAATTCCAATTTAATCTCCAATATTTGTACTTGAAATCGGGCTTTGGAAGTGGACTACTCATATTTTATAAAATTGGTCATATCTCATTTATTTTAAATTTAGATGTGATTAATTTGAAATTATAAGTTATTCTTAACAAGTTTTTTCTTTGTCTTATTAGTATTGTCGGCAAACGAGGTTAAATAATAGAAAACTCATAAAAAAATAGCATATAATTCTAATTTCATCGCATTACTACTTGAAAAGAGAGAGATAACTAACTTCATGTAACAAGAGAGCCATTTTTTGGGTTGATTTCAACCTCAATTTAACTTTATTTGTTGACGACTTCAATTAAACAAAAAAAAAATCGTCAGTAAAAACTTGTAGCTCTGTTTTCGTCTTATTTGAACTTAAAACGACCGATATGAGATTATACTCCATTGGTGAGGACCAATTGGAGAACTTATTAAGACCAAAACAAAATGTTGGGAAAATATTAAAGACCAAAATGAAATAAAAAATATTAAGAATCAATTTGATGAAAATTTTAAAAATTACAATATCTATCCACAATATATGTCATATGTGATATTATTTTTTATTGTTTCTCATGATAAAGTCACCAAAAATTGATTTTATATTTTAAAACCTATGAATATGTGTTGTGTGGATGTTGTACGGGTGTCTGACACAATGACACGCTGTTAAAATGAAGTGTTCATGCTTCATAGAATACAACTAAAAGCATCAACATAACAAGAGACAAAAGACATAATAATCTTGATGGTCGCAGTCAAAGAAGCCTTAGTATTCTTCCAAACTCTCGTTCTTTAGTCTCCAATAACATCCAAACCCACCAGGATAGTTAGCCGAGCCTCATAGTAGACTGTAGGATTCTTTTTCCACCATTTGATCCAATGTTGAAACCATGTTTGAAAAACTTGGGTGCATGATCCCATTTTGAGACTAACCGGGAGACTAAACCAAATTGCTTTGGAAAAATTACACTTGAGAAACGTGTGGGTAATAGAATCGTCCTGCGAACCAAAGAAAGGACAAAAAATGTCACATATGAGATGATGATGATTAAGGGCCTGTTTGGGAGCAAGACATCTCAATCTCATCCCATTTCAATCCTAATCTCAACCTAAAATTAGATGAACAGTCCAGTTTGGGTGTTTGTGTGGCACATAATCTCATCTCAATCTCATCCTAATCCTCATCTCATCCAAATCATCATCCCATTTATCATACATTTACTAATCTACCCCTATTTATATACCTATATTTACCTACACTCTAATACAAATATAAAAAAGATAATTAGACAAAATAGTAATTTTACATACCCTCATTTATTACACTTATAATTTTCTCTCTCTCCATCATTTCTTATTAATTTTTTTTCTCTCCCTCTCACTCACTCACAAACACACACAAACTTCTCTCTCTCCTTTTCTCTCTATCTCTCACACACCCACC